>CM076682.1:121067520-121277520 GCA_038501925.1 Xenopus petersii
TATAGTTATACAGGTGCAACATGCAGCGAAATGCGTCCTGATCCACTTTTTTAGACTGTGCAATTAAAAACATACTAGTTAAAAACTACAACAAAGTACTAAAGGTTTACCATAAAAATAAGAATTCTAAGAAAAAATTTAAATGAAGTATATCAGCAGAGGAGACGTAGTGCAAGATGAACCATGTTATTTACATAAATGACAGTGAGTGAAATATAAATATAAAAAAACAGCAGTGCAGTACAGTATAAAAAAAGAAAATAAGAAAAAAAAAACCAGTGCAGTATAATATAACCACGTTACACGAGGTGATGGTGAATTAAATGTAAATGGGCTGTACTATGAGAAAATAAAAAAGGAAAAGAAAATGGCACAGTAACAGTACCCAATATTAAAGTGCAGAGTATGTGGATTGTATAGTACTGTATTCGGGTGACGTAGTGTTTAACATAGGTCATGTAGGTGCAAGTGAGAAAAACGGGGGGGGGATTATTGGTAAGAATAATTCGTACAATTTTCGGACCGAGTGTGAAGAGTGCCGACATCTTTCACCCCGCGGAGATTGGTCGTTTGATCGATCAGACAGATTTGATTTTGACCCGACCGATCCATACAGCCGAACGTTCAGATTACCCCCAAAATAGCCATGCTCGTTAATGGCGATGTCGCCAAATGAGCGGATCTTTGCGTCCATGGCCACCTTTAGTTACCATAAAGTACAAGCAACTGTTTTATTATTACTGAGAAAAAGGAAATTATTTTTAAAAATTAGCAACACTATTTGCTTTAAATGGAGTTTATGGGAGATGGCCTTCCTGAAATTCAGGTTTCTGGATAAGGGATTCAGTACCAGTACTAAATAATTTGCTTCAGTGTGGTACAGTGAATATTTTCTATGTACAATAGTATAATGCTAAGATTATCATCAGTACAGTTATTATATCCAGTCTCATCAGACTTACTAAAAGAAAAAAGAGAAGACATATATGAGTTCCCAGCCAAAGGCCGGTACCTCCCCCCAGGGCCGGATTTACATAGAGGGCCGCCCTAGGCCCACTGCCATTAGTCGCCCCTTTCCCCTCCCCTTTATTCGTGCAAAATTTCATCATCTGGACTGGAGCAATGGGGATTGGTGCACAGGAAAATTTAAAAAATGATTGTATCTCCAGCTGTTTTTAAACCAATGTGGGTGTGGTTGGGCAGCATGCCGCGTCCCTAAAATCCTGCCGTCCTAGGCCTGGGCCTAGATGGCCTTTCCACAAATCCGGGCAGTGTCGGACTGGGGGGCCCGGGGCCCACCGGGACTGCTGTCCAGGGCCCCCCGCCCCCCTTGCTGCTCCGCACCGTGCCGTGCGCTGCCTTCCTTCTGTTCCACGCCGGCGCGCATGCCCAGATGGCACAGCGCTCTGGCTTTTTTTTATTTTTTAAAATACCACGGTTGGTCTGGCCCCGAATCCGGGCCTGCCTTCCACACAATGATTTCGATAAATGTACTTAAATACTGAACACAGCACAAGCTTTAGGGAATCCTCCCTTTGTAAGGATCTGTTATTGAAAATGTATCCCTAAAAGTGTGTGCTGTGTTATAAAGCTATCAATAAGCACTCTTCAACTGTAGCAAATATGGCAGTTCCAAGTAGTTTGCTCTACAATTTATTAGTCATAACACTGCAATCAAATATATTTTTTTCATGGTCAACTGATCTGCTACCCAAGAACTTGAAATATATATATATATATATACAGGGAAATAGTGTTGAAGAATGTGCACTGCTCCACAATGTCTACAAAATCAATATTCCAAGACTACAGAAGCAATGCTGATAAGACTTTTATAGGTTATGCACCTTATATGACAAAATAAATGTACAGGGGCAGCTTCAAGTATATAATACATAGCCATGTCAAATATCAGAGGGAGCAAAAGCAATATATACCGTCATTTTTGCTCTCCTTTGCTTACCTGTAAATATAACAATATATATACAGTATCTGGGAAAGATCAAGACTGAAACCGTATGCAGTTTAGTATTAATGCCATAAAGATTTATAGTGTTGCAGTAACTATATTTAATGCAATTTTTCAATTATACAAGTCAAATACAAGTAAGTTTCTTTTTTTTCTCATCCCTACACAGAAAAAGCGAATAGGGTTCTCTAAGGTTGGTACCGTCTATTTTTTGCAATGGAAAGAAAACAAGCAGAGATTTAAAAAAAAAATCTATACAAAAGTGTTGGCTGCCATGAGATATCTATTCTGGGGAACTTATTTGGAACAAGTCAAGTTGCTCTTATTGCTTGCCCTTTCTACAGCTACTACCTATCTACTACTTTTTAATTGTCAAGATGCCTTTAGCTATTCTACAGCACCCTCCAGAACTGGATGCATAACAGGTGCTATGTAAATGTAAGTTGAAAAGAAAGTGGCATGAATAACACTGATTTCATGCTAAGCACCATGTTATCAGCCTGTGTCTTTTGGCATCTCTTAAGGAAGGACCCAATTTTAGACTTCTACAGGAATATCAAAACATACAACACACCAGCTGTTGTGAGCCCCCATTTAACAGCAGGCTGATGATTCTGGGAATTGGAGTTTATAGCCTGAGGGTCTACAATATGACATCCCTATAAAACTAATCAAACACATCATAATTTTTTTTTTATATATATACAGGTATGGGACCTGTTATCCAGAATGTTTGGGCCCCAGGGCTTTCTGTACAATGGTTCTTTCCATAATTTGGATCTTCATACCTTAAGTCTACTAGAAAATCATGGAAACACCAAATAAACCCGATAGGCTGTTTCTGCTTCCAATATACAAAAAAGGGGGGGTTGTGGGAGCACTCAAAGTTAAAACATGTTTAAGTAAAACGGAAGTGCTACTGATTTGGCCAATTAATCAATGCACATTCCGTGGTCCCCTGTCTCATAAGTAATTCAGTATATATATATATAAATATATATGCAAGTGCCTGTGTTTACAAAAACAGGGGTTTTTAGTTACAAAGTTATGATCATAAAGTTGATAAGCCACCACACCACGTCAAGGTAAACCCCATAACGGCTCTGCTTCCGGTATGGATGAATTATATCTTAGTTGTAATCAAATAAAAGCCACTGTTTTATTATAAAAGAGATAAGGGAAATCATTTTTAAAAATTTGTATTATTTGGATAAAATGGAGTCTATGGGAGACAGCCTTTCTGTAATTCTAAGCTTTCTGGGTTTGTGTATAACAGATCCCATACCTGGGACCTTTTGTGGATCGAAACGTTGATTGAATGAAGATCAAATCTGAAGAAAAAATCCATGTGAACGCCAGCATTTATCTCATCTATCTATCTATCTATCTATCTATCTATCTATCTATCTATCTATCTATCTATCTATCTATCTATCTATCTATCTATCTCTCTCTCTCTCTCTCTCTCTCTCTCTCTCTCTCTCTCTCTCTCTCTATCAACTATCTATCTATCTATCTATCTATCTATCTATCTATCTATCTATCTATCTACAGTATCTATCTATCCTTTGCTCACACTAGGAGAATATTTTGAATTTCGTGCAACAATCTGTAGTATTTATTCCCTCGCTCCGCATGTTTGTGGCCCTACATAACCTCAGAATTCACCGTGGGGTGGAGGCACTATGCTGTTTGCTCTCCCTTGGTTAAACAGAGCTGTATATTTATCCTTTTGCATAGACCACAGGTTCTATGCAGGGAACAGATGATAGTTTAACAATCTACCTCTGACATGATTATATGTCAAACACACTTCATCAGTGAGTGCATCCAGCCACAGATCTGTGAAGGAAACATACTGCTGTCCTAATGTTGCTGTTATTTATTGTGCTTTTTTCCCCTTGTATACAGCCTTACCATTATTGCACTGAATTACACATTACCATGACTTTCTAATTTAAGCTGTGAGAAGAAAAAGTGTTTTTTTGTCACTTTCATTTATACAGTAATTTAAAAAATATTTACTTTTCACACGCAGTAAAATGAAAGTATTTTTGCCTAAGGCAACCAGATGCCCTAGTTACATCAGGCCAAACCTGTTTTGTTATGGACCTTCCTTCCTGTTGTCAAATAATAACTATCATTGTGGTAAAAATGTTCCAAGTTTCCCTCGCCCCTTTGTTCCCTCTGTGTGGCCAAGGCTGGATCCCTCAGCACTGTGCTTTTTATGCATCACATCTGCACTATTAGACACTGGGAAGGTGGGCAGGTGGCCTAGTGGCAATACAACTTTGTTGGTTTCTTGGCTACACAGTCTCACCCTGCTGCCCTAACATCCAAACGCATCCAGATTACTGAGGCTTAAATCTGGAGACCTTCCCTTAGCCAGCTTCTCTACTGAGATATATAAAACAAAATACACTCATGCAAAAATGTCTTTACCAGTTCTTTGCTACAGACATTTAATCTATATCGTTACCTTGTTTTTTTTTAATATTTTGTATTATTTATACGAATATTTTTGCTGTAAATACTGTTGTCCAGCCAATTAATGGCCCATTAAAGCACTAACTGCTCACGTTCCCCAAATATGTTATTTATAACTTATACCTTTCCAATTAAGGTCTCTAAAATTATATTGCATAAAACAGTTCATCAGCGCCGGATTTCTTTTCCGGACGCCCCTAGGCCGTGCGGTCCGACCAGGCCCCTAGGCCGCGCGGCCCGCCTTCCCAGCGCACCGGCGAAAAAACGGTAGTAGTTGAACGGAGACGCGAACGTCCCCATAATGCGGCTGGGCGGCATGCCGTCCCTATTTTTTGCCGCCTTTTTTTTTTTTTTTTTAGACCCGGGCCTATGCGGCCTTTCCGCAAATCCAGGCCTGCAGTTCATATGTAAAGCCCTGCTTCAGATAGGCCATTTTCATAATAACAAAATACTTTTTAGTAGTATGTGCCATTGGATAATGCTAAATAGAAAATTGCCATTTTAAGAACAAAGGGTCTCCCTCCTGGAATCCTTCGATTCACGTTGCACATAAACAAACCAAAGGCACACATACATGTTAGGTCACATGTACCAATTAATTAAGTTCTGTCTTTTACTCCCACACTTCTTCCTGTTACAGTTAGAGCTGCAGTATTTCTGGTCAGGGGATTTCTGAGACAGCACACAGACCATCACAAAATGGTGGCTCAAGGTAAGAAATGTAAAAGGGCAATATTTATTTCAGTTTGGTGAGGTTCTTTAATATGCCACTTATTTATTAAACCTCAAATCTTTATTGGGGCAAAAAAAACCTTGAGTTTTTCGAGATTTATTATACCCCGATGCTGCACAAATATGTAAATCCACTATCTCAGATTTGTTGAGGTCCTTTATATGTCAATGGGAGAGGCACCTATCCCAAATTGAAGTTATCGTGGTCTTCAGTGTGTTTAGCCCAAAAATCTGACCTTTTTGGGGTTTTCATGAACAAACCCCAAAAAACCAAGGTATTCTGGAAAAAATCCTAAAAAATGAGTTTAATTCGGATATTTGACAATTTGATTAAATCAAGTTATTTTTATTCTTTAATAAATAAGCTTAAATAGAGCATGGGAGTTTGGTCATGCTTTTTTTAATAATATTATGAGATAAATTTTGGATTTTAGTCAATAACCCCCCCCCAATGTGATCTGTTGCTTAAGTATTCATTTTGGGAGTAAAGTTTTCCTTATATAGTTCCTGACTAAGTGGTAAATATTATCATTATGTCTCGTCATTGCTCGTTCATGCTTACTTCATCCTGAGATACATGTTCAAATGAATGACGGGAGGTTGTAGGTTTGGGCTTTGATATTATTTTCCATCCTTCTACTGTCTGTTTTATTTGGTTTTGATTATATTATTTTATCATGGACACTACTTTTAAGAGCGTATACACGCTTACTGGCAGCCTTATATTCTTACTGCCTCACTAAACAATGAAAGACAACCAGTAAGCAGCAAACCACAAATCACATAGCAAAATATCATGATCTGTATGGAGGAAACCTTGGGCCAAACCCCACACAGCCACTTCCTCCTCCTCCTCCTCCACTATGGATGAGCCACCACTGAAGCGTCTCCGCAGTTACGCTTCACTGCGGCACAACGCTGTCAGGCTGTGCTGCAACTCCTCTGCCTGGGGGAGAGGAGTCATACTGCACCTGAGCTCATGGCCGCCTTCCAGGTGCAGCGGTAGTTCAATCCCCGCCAACTCCATGCAGGTAACATTGTGTGCGACAACAGCCGCAACCTGCTGGCCGCCATCCACCTAAGCCAACTGACCCATGTGCTTTGCTCGCACATGTCCTCAACCTTGTGGTGCAGCGCTTCCTGAAGAGCTACAAAGGGTTGGGTGACTTGTTGGAGAAGGCACATAGTGTATGCGAGGTCCCCCACCGCCAGCGGGTCTTCAGCACGGATACAGCGGCAGCATAACCTGACACCCCATTGGCTGATCTGTGACTGGCTGACGCTTTGGATCTCCACCCTGAACATGGTGGAGTGCCTTGTGGAGCAGCGCTGGCCGGTCAGCAATTACATGCTGGAGCACATTGCCAGGGGCACTCTAATTTTAATTCTATGTTGATGCTACTACTGCCAAAAGGTTGTCTAATTTCTTCTGGTTGGGGTCTGCCAAAGCTCCTAAAAATTATGTGGCTTCCAAAAATGCCGCATTTTCCGGTTAATTGTTTCTGGTTGAGGTCTACCTCTTCTAATTCTAATTTTAATTCTATGTTGATGCTACTACTTGGGTTGTCAAGGGTCTGTCTTTCAAGGCTCCTAAAAATAATTTAAATTCTAATATTGCTTCTTTGTAGTCTAATTTCTTCTGGTTGGGGGTCTGTCAAGGCTCCAAAAAATAATGTACTGCTGCATTGTAGTCTCATTTCTTCTGGTTGAGGCCTACCTCTTTTAACTCTAATTATGATAATGTTACTTATAATACTGCAGCATGGTTGGCTAATGTAGTCACACTATTACTACAATAAGAAAACCATAATGTATTTGAATAGTAAATTCTATAGCTAATTTGTCAAATTTGGCGCCCGCGCGTCATACTCATGTATGAGTGATCATCATACTCAACACGTGAGTGTCATACTCGAAGCACAAGCGTCATAAATGGGCTTAAAAATGGGTGTCAATAATATAAATACCAAATGCCCTGCACTTACACTTGTAGGAGTGGAAACATTTTCTGCAGAGAGCATGGCAAGTCAAGACCTGATGAGACAAGAGGAGCTGGAGGACTTCATCCACTACCTGCACAGGGAGGGATATGATAATTACATATATTTAAACAGAATAAATAGATTTCTCTTCTTAACCACAATAAAGCCACTTGGTTCCTATTTATTTTACTATTTTGGAGCAAATGTGTGTTTGTTTAGGCCTGTACCAAGGCTAATAATTTTACTTTTAGTACTGCCACATAGTTGGCAAATAAAGGTAGATTTGTTTAAACAGAATAAATAGGTTTCCCTTCTTAACTACAATAAAGCCACTTGATTCCTATTTATTTTGCTATTTTGGAGAAAATGTGTGTTTGTTTAGGCCTGTGACAAGGCTAATAATAATTTTACTTCACATAAAGGTAGATTTATTTAAACAGAATAAATAGGTTTCCCTTCTTAGGCCTCAAGCACATGGGCAGTTCGGGGAGATTGGCGCCCTGCAGAAGAGGCGATTAGTCGCCAGGCTACTAAATCTCCCCGAATCTGCCCGTGTGCTAGCTCCCTTAACTATCACAAAGCCACTTGAGTCCTATTTCATTTTCTATTTTTGAACAAAAGTGTGTTTAGGTGAATAGTGTAACATCAGTAACAGTTAACTGTCATATAACCGCAGAAAACAAGTAAATCAAATGGAGATTATCTGCTGCAAAAAAACTATATTAATGGTGTTGCCCGCCCAATACCTGCCAATGGCATCCTTATAGATGTTAATTTTCCTATAGTTACAACATGACACTCTGATCCTGTATAATTCATACTGTACAAATGCAATTGTTGTATTACTCAAACTGAAATTCATTCATTACCAGCTGAGTGGATCCAGGACGATTATCCTGAAGATGCGGCAGCACCACCACCTGACCAGGCAGCACCAGCAGCACCACCACCTGACCAGGCAGCACCACCACTTAAGCAGGTACTCAGTGAGGGTTGAGTGCTCATCACACTGGTCCAACAGGTTAATGCCATGAGTCAGGAGATTCAGGAGGTCAGAGACATTGTGCAGTCTCTGCAGAGGGAAAACACTCCTCCACCTCTTCCTCCACTGTTATAAATATTCCTCTGCTGAGATTTAGCACCATTGTGGTATTTTTTATTTTGTATTAAAAAAACTTTCTTCATACGTCTGTATTTGTAGTTTATTTTTCATTTAACTAATACTCAGATGGTACTTGAAGTTGTTTGGATTCAATAACACAACTATGACTATTCTCAATCGGAGTCACTAACATTAAATTACATAGTATTTCAGAATCATTATAATTACATGTAAATATGAGGTTCATTCACCTAAATATATGGTTTATTCATTTTTATCTGGATACTATCTGTTCAGATTTCTTAGTTGTAATTATGTTAGTAATCTACTAGTAGTAAAGTACAGATGGTACTATTTGGTTAAACAGCAATATAGAGAAGTAGTAGATACTGCTAACAGTAAACCACACGTTTTTAAGAAACTGGCAAAATGGGAGCCCTAATTTTTTATTTTTTTGAAAAGATAGGACTAGGAGTCCTCTAACAATGTAGGGCATGTGTGTAGCAGTATACTAAGCGAAACATGAGTGTCAATTGGTCTTCTCATTGACTCCAATGCAATTCAGCACATTCAGACACAAAGCAAAGATGCCATATTTATTTATCATCACAGTTTACAAAGCTTGAAAGTAAGGGAAAATGTTTTATTGGTAGCCCCAAAGCTAACAAAAGGTGACACTAACAGGTTCATCAAATTGCATTGTGCGTCCAAACGTCATGCTCGTTCGCAACAATTATTTTCAAATCGCGGCGCATGTCTCATTTTGCTAATTTTTTGCCATTTCGCTAATTATTCAGCTAACTGTAACGCCACAGATCGCCCATCACTATACTTTATGAACTCCTAATTGTGTTTATTAATTGTTCTTGTTCTTAAACCTCCAGAAATACTAGGCTGACTTAGCTTTCAATAGCCTAAAATTAATAGTATTTGTAAATGGGGGGTTAAAACCCCAGAACTTCCTCCTTTCAACAGTAAAGAAACTTCAAGTGAGCAAAAGGGAATAAGACAAAGTGAATGCAGATCAGTGCTGGGTGCCAACATACTGAATTCATACGCTACATTAATTCTAAACCTTCCACATGCTCTTCGTATTTTATTATTATTCTTCTATGCAACTCCAACATGACTCATGCAGCTGGTAAGATATTTTGAAAAAAATTATATATTATTCCACAATTGTACAAAAGGCCAAGCTGGTTCTTATGGGCAACAGCAATGACACTAGGAAAAGCTGAGCATACGAACTGGATATGTAAAAATAGCTTTTATTTTTTTACAGCTGGAAGTACAGTCACAGAAAAATGGAACTGTAAAGTGCAACATCTTGGGTTTACCAATCAGCTCCAATGGTTCATTTTCTATATAACAATTACTATAATTTCTTCATTGGAAGAGTATGCTGGGTGATGCAATAAAATGCTTAAAGGGTGGTTAGATAGGGGAGAGGAGTAGATTCATGCTAATATCACAATGTATTATTGGTAAAGAAAAACAATTCATAGATTTGTAGATGATTGCAATGAACTATAGGCAAACTTCAACATATTCCTGGTACTCAGTATACCATTAAAGGGGACCAGTCATGTTAAGAAATAATTCTAAATCCTATTTTATGATGTTGGTCAAGCAAAATAAACTTCACTTACACTATAAAAATTCTTTACATTTTGGTTTGTTTTTTTAGTCTTGGAATTCATAATCACAGCAAGATGGTAGCAGCCATTTTGTGAACGATGTTATTAAGGTAAGCTTTGCATCATGCTAAAATCTTGTTGATGTGACAGAATGGGGGGTTCAGTACCCTAGTCCATGGATGTTTTAATAAAAAAAATGTATTTGGTTTCATGTTTAATTTGAAAATATACGTATTTTATTATACATCTTTTTATGTCTGGATGACAGGTCCCCTTTAAAAATGTAGAAGAAATATGTCATGTGTGCCATTAGCCTAAACGTTTGCAAGTAAAATGTCTAATATGAATAATACAATATTGAATGGCCATAATTATTAAAGGTATAGGATACATTATCCAGACGCTCTTTTCCCATAAAGTTCCAAATTACCGGAAAGGGATTTCCCTTTTTTTCTGTAATAATAAAACAATATCTTGTGCTTGATTCAAACTAAGATATAATTAATCCTTATTGAAAGCGAAACAATCCTATTAGGTTATTTAATGCTTACATGATTTTTTAGTAGAATTATTTATTAAAGGTTGAGGTGAGGTTTTTTTACACCTTGAATTAAATCACAACTCAAATGGTTTCTGATTTATGAAAAAACTTGAATATTGAAAATTAGAATCTGTATAATCAGGGTGAAAAACTCAAATACTCAAATTGGTGAAAAAAAAACTTGAAATCACTCGCATGAAACAAGGGTTCGAGCACAACCCACCAAAAAAAAACTTGAACATTATAAAGGCTACAAACATCTGCCATTGACTGCTACATGACCTGTACAGGTTTTAGCTGGAGTATTTTTGGATTCAAGCTATTTCCAGATTCTTGGTATAATAAATCTCTAAAAATTTTAGTTTTTTTAACCCAAAGGTTTGACTGAAAAAAACCTTTGAAAAATCAACTCGACCTTTGATAATTAACCCCCAGTAAAGTATGAAAATCCAAATTACAGAAAGACCCCTTATCTGGCCAGGTCCCTGGCTTTCTTGATAACAGGTCCCATACCTGTATTATATTTGATACATAATATACAGTAAAGTGCTTTACAATGGGAAACATTAATACATAATATACAAGGCTCAAGATCTACTTACAATTTTTAGGAAGTGCACAGGAGGGAAAAGTCTCGGAAAAAGTGTCTATGAAAAGCAGGAATATTCAGTGAGCATTAAATCCTTGAGACCTGACACCTTCTGGTGGATGCGAGGGGAATGCCAGATGACAGAACCATTGGTGGAAAGTTATGTAAATGGGGGCAGAAGTAGGTAGTAGAGGAGAAGAAGTTATAGAATATAGTAGAATATACTGTATTCTAGTAATTAGTAATTATCTTTGGGTAGCAAGCTCTATATTTGAAGGGGTTATAAACCAAACATTTTAATTCTCTATTCTTAAAGGTTTTTTAGATGTTAGCAGTTTAATACTGCTAATATCAAGCTTACGGTTTAACAGCTCTCTTTGAAAGTCGGAGTATGAGTAGCCCTATCATTAGTAGTACAAAATCAGATATGAAAGTTGGAGTATAAGTTGCCCTTTCATTAGTAGTACAAAATCAGATATGAAAGTCGGAGTATGAGTAGCCCTTTCATTAGTAGTAAAAAATCAGATATGAAAGTCGGAGTATGAGTAGCCCTTTCATTAATAGTACAAAATCAGATATGAAAGTCGGAGTATGAGTAGCCCTTTCATTAGTAGTACAAAATCAGATATGAAAGTCAGAGTATGAATAGCCCTTTCATTAGTAGTACAAAATCAGATATGAAAGTTGGAGTATGAGTAGCCCTTTCATTAGTAGTAAAAAATCAGATATGAAAGTCGGAGTATGAGTAGCCCTTTCATTAGTAGTACAAAATCAGATATGAAAGGCGGAGTATGAGTAGCCCTTTCATTAGTAGTACAAAATCAGATATGAAAGTCGGAGTATGAATAGCCCTTTCATTAGTAGTAAAAAATCAGATATGAAAGTCGGAGTATAAGTTGCCCTTTCATTAGTAGTACAAAATCAGATATGAAAGTCGGAGTATGAGTAGCCCTTTCATTAGTAGTAAAAAATCAGATATGAAAGTCGGAGTATGAGTAGCCCTTTCATTAATAGTACAAAATCAGATATGAAAGTCGGAGTATGAGTAGCCCTTTCATTAGTAGTACAAAATCAGATATGAAAGTCAGAGTATGAATAGCCCTTTCATTAGTAGTACAAAATCAGATATGAAAGTTGGAGTATGAGTAGCCCTTTCATTAGTATTAAAAAATCAGTTATGAAAGTCGGAGTATAAGTTGCCCTTTTATTAGTAGTACAAAATCAGATATGAAAGTCGGAGTATGAGTAGCCCTTTCATTAGTAGTACAAAATCAGATATGAAAGGCGGAGTATGAGTAGCCCTTTCATTAGTAGTACAAAATCAGATATGAAAGTCGGAGTATGAATAGCCCTTTCATTAGTAGTAAAAAATCAGATATGAAAGTCGGAGTATAAGTTGCCCTTTCATTAGTAGTACAAAATCAGATATGAAAGTCGGAGTATGAGTAGCCCTTTCATTAGTAGTAAAAAATCAGATATGAAAGTCGGAGTATGAGTAGCCCTTTCATTAATAGTACAAAATCAGATATGAAAGTCGGAGTATGAGTAGCCCTTTCATTAGTAGTACAAAATCAGATATGAAAGTCAGAGTATGGATAGCCCTTTCATTAGTAGTACAAAATCAGATATGAAAGTTGGAGTATGAGTAGCCCTTTCATTAGTAGTAAAAAATCAGATATGAAAGTCGGAGTATAAGTTGCCCTTTTATTAGTAGTACAAAATCAGATATGAAAGTCGGAGTATGAGTAGCCCTTTCATTAGTAGTACAAAATCAGATATGAAAGGCGGAGTATGAGTAGCCCTTTCATTAGTAGTACAAAATCAGATATGAAAGTCGGAGTATGAATAGCCCTTTCATTAGTAGTAAAAAATCAGATATGAAAGTCGGAGTATAAGTTGCCCTTTTATTAGTAGTACAAAATCAGATATGAAAGGCGGAGTATGAGTAACCCTATCATTAGAAGTACAAAATCAGATATGAAATGCGGAGTATGAGTAACCCTATCATTAGTAGTACAAAATAAGATATGAAAGGCTAAGTATGAGTAACCCTATCATTAGTAGTACAAAGTCAGATATGTTAGCTAATATCGCCCAAACTACTAAAAATACAAAATACTTATATATTGCAAGAGTGCTCAGAGGAGCACTCTGAGTAAGTTTACATCAATTTATTTTTGGGGTTTAGATGCCTTGCCTTGACCTTAGTTAGCTGTGAGTTTTTTTATTTTTAATATTGGAAACGTATTGCCTGACCTCTCAGTTAGAACTTGCAGTTGATGCAGAGGGTCATCATCTCTTGACATTCCACACACATAAAATAAACAGTTGTTACTTCTAGATACAGCTTTATGATTTAAAAAGTTTTGGCAAGATTAATAGTTATTGGCTTTTCCATTGTTATCGCTTTTGCTCCAATTTTCTTGTTCTGCTTTAATTGTCCCACTTTTTAATTACAGGAGACAAAGGACGTTTCTTTGTTATTTATAACATCACGATGGCATACGTCTTTATTATCGTGCAATAAGACAAGCTTGCTCTGAACATTAGTCTGAGATGAGAAAGAATATTTTGTATACAGACACATGTTTTACGATATAAACAGATAATCCTGCTTTTGAAAACTTGTACAAAAATAGGTTAGAAATGTAGCTTGTGCCACTAATGTGTATGATAGGAACAAACAGAAAGATAATGGAGATTGTATACAGAGCAGATTGAATATTATTCAATATATAGCCTAATACATTCATTGTTTTTAGTGCTCTGTTTGGCAGCAATAATAAGTATCTAATCATTATTCATTTTGTAATATTGTTATCCGTGATGAACTCATTTTACTCTGAGTGCAAATCTATTCTTAAATCGATACGAATTCTATTGCACTGTAAAGCTACTCAGAATTAACAGCCATTATATGAAAATGGTACTGCATTTTGACAATGGTCTGTTCAGTGGGAGGGAATATAAATTAAAGCACAACTGCACAAACTGTTGCTTTCATATGAACAACAAAAGTAAGACCTATAGGATCTGAATTCCGAATTTCCAATAAAAAAAACGTCGAAATTCGAAATTGGTTTTTTTTCAGGGTGAATAGGCCGTTTTAGTAAATGGTAAATGGTCAAAGTCAAATTTTTATAGAGACAGTGCATGATAAATTTAGAAATTCAAATCGAATTTGGATTATTCCCTAGTACACAAAAATTAGCTCGAAATTTGAATTTTTTTAATTAGAATTTTCACTTCAACCCTTGATAAATCTGCCCCTTAGATTACCACCAGTATACAATCCCCTCTCTTCACCCTTTGCTGTGACTGTTAGCAGGAATCCATTATGCAGGGGGATTATCTGTGTGCTTGTAATCTACTTTACAAGGACAAAGCATAGATCTTTAATTTTTGTGAATAAAATAATAATAATAATAAAATAATAGACAAAAAGTATGTTCAGCAAAAGCCCTGGTTATTGCACTCATGTAGATCTAGACAGTGTATTGCTCTTTTAAATAAATGTACTAAGAAGAACAAAAGACCAATAATTAAAAAACGTAAAAAAACAAATAATGAAGACCATTTGAAAAGTTGCTTAGAATTGAGTGGTCTATAACATAAAGGTGAAACACCCCTTTAAGCATGAGAAATGCCTTGTTCCAAACCATCATCTCCCATGTGACCCCCCACACAGCCCTTATGTCTGATTGTGTGTTTGTAGGATAACACCAGAGATCTCCTTATTCCAGGTACAGCTTCAATGGGTTTGATCAGTGCTTAGAAGTGAGAAAATATCCTGATATTAATACTGCTAAAAAGACACAAAGGCTTCTACCATCTGCCGTGGCAACTATCAAGATGGAAGCTGCTTTTCATCAGCAACATCTGAACTATGAAATAATGGGAATTCAGATTTGGTAGCTATGTTTACAAGCAGGGCATTAAATTGTCTCTATTCCAAAAGACTCATTATTGGGCGAATGCTTTCCTTCTCCCCGGCAAAGCAGTCTGAAAACAAATTCTTTATCAATATATATTTATGATTTTAGCAACCTTCCCCTCGAGTCACTTACACTAGAGGCTGGCTATAATAGCAAAAACAGCAGTCAGGCTGTAACCCTGAGAATCTTTGAGCTGGGATATTTGTTCTGTTGTTGAATGGGAATCAAATGTTCATTCTCTAGAGACTGTGCAATCAACTAAATAGCATATTACTGTTCTCAGTTACTACTTCTGCTAATAGAGACATTTTTCCAACAAATGAATCATATCAAAGTAATAATGCTTTGCTTTTTGTGCAAGACAGGAGCCAAGTAGGCACCAGTTAACAAGCGCACCTTTTCCTTGTTCATTAGCAGAACATTGCTCCGCACTACAGGAAAGGAGGAAAGGATGCTAATTGCAGAACATGAGCTTTATCTTTTTTTTTGGCTAATCTAGGAAAGCAGGGAGGAAGTGAGTACAAGTAGGTCGTATTACGGCACTCAGAGATATTGATGAAGTATTATTCAGCTAAATAAAACCTCCTAATTATTATATTGTGGTTTATCTTTCCATTTCGACCTGCTTCTTAGTGTTTATCTTGGCCCTGTGACTATTATTGTGGGGCAGATTTACAAATAATCAGAAACATTTCTCAGAGATTCCTCAACATTTTCCCATTTTTTTTTTTTGAAAGGTGAAATGTTTGTCTTTTGGCATTTACAGTTGCGTTTGCCACCTGTCAAGTGTAAATTTCCCATAGGCATCTGCTGAGAATTTTAAGCAAGCAGTTATAGACATTTCCTTATGTTTTTTTCACCTGTTCACTGATTTTATTTTTAAACTTGGAACAAAATTGTCCATAGGTCCTAATTTATTCATGTACAGTATTTTTAATGTATTTATAATTGACTTTGGTATATTTTTAATTTGAAGTAGGAGTGCCTACTCTTCACCCTTCCATCTATCTTACAACTCCTAGTATCTAAATAACATTTATAGGCTATTAGGGTATGTTAATTGTTGCATTGTTAATTGTTGATACCTTCCAGTGATAGGGTTCTAGGTTTAACTGCAGTCTGGACGCTCCACAAGGAGTTTGCATGTTTTCCCTTTGCTTGTCTGGGATTCCTCCAGGTATTCTGGTTTCTCCCACACTCCAAAAACATACAGACAGGTTAACTGGTTCCTAATAACACCAACCATAATAAATATGATAGGGAATTATTTAGTAAGCTCCTCTTTGTCAGGACTGATGCGAATGATGTATAATCTCAGTAGTACATTTAATAACGTCAGTATTATATAACTGAAGGAGAATAATAACAGCTGTAGGTAAAGGTGTATATCAGCATCAGTATATTGCAACAAAATTGCAACAAAAATTTGGAGTCTATAGTAAATACATTTGGGGTCCGTTTACTAAAGTGCGGTAAAAATATTCGCACAAAATATAGAGAAATTTGTCGCAGAATATGATTTCGCCAGTTTAATAACCTGCGGTAAATACAAATTTGCGAATTTTCTGGTGCAAGAATATGTTTTCGTCAGTTATCGCATTCACTGAAAATAACGCTACGTACACATTAACGCCTGGTTTACCAAAATAAAAAATTTACGCAAGAATATTCGCAAAATTTTACCGCCACCTATGTAGTGGCGTAAAAGTATTTTTTTGCCAGAAAATTCTCAAAGGGCAGGAATTATTCCATAATACTTATTGTTTCATGTGTTTATGTGGACATACCATGAGATGTTTTGATGCGTATTAACATTTTTAGCATATTTGTTGCACAGAGAAATTATTTTTCATAAATGTTTTACTTATGTTATATATGCAATAAACATTTTTTGACACCCCAAGCATTTTACCTTTTTTGTTGGGTGCAGTTGTTTTTTTTAGAATTTGCACAAAATATCTATAGAGAGTAATGAAAAGTTCGTTTACAATGAACCAGACTGGATAAACATCTTGGGGTATATTTATCAAAGAGTGAAGTCAGAGATCGGCACAGTCTGCTAGAGTGAAATTCCGCCACTCTCCATTCATTTCTATGGCCTTTTGAAAGTCGTATTTTATCAAAGGGTGAAACTTTACTTTTACCCATTGATAAATACTCTCTCAAAAATCCCACTTCACTCTTTGACAAATATACCCCCATGTTTCACATGCTTGAACATTCTGGCCTGATCCGAATAGAAATCTGGTACTAATGTATATTTTAGTACTAAAACTGAAATTATGATCTGTTATCTGATTACCATATCTGCTTATCTGTATTCTCTAAATATATTGAAGCTGCGCAGCTCACAATATTGTTAATTTCACTTCTGAAATATGTGTCCAAAACAAGCATGTCATCAGGAAGTACTCTATTTAGGGGCCCCATATTAGAAGGGGCTCAAAGAGACACAAAAGTGCAATTCCTGGAGAGATCATGGGAGGAATATTGTCTTAATTGGGTGTGGTCAGTTAAATCAGCAGCATGGAAATAGGTTTGCAAGCCAATATTTTTATTAGACCCATTCTTCTTGTTCTCAAGTCTCATCCTCTAGTGCAGGGATCCCCAACCTTTTGAACCCGTGAGCAACATTCAGAAGTAAAAGGAGTTGGGGAGCAACACTAGCATGAAAATTGTTCTTGGGGTGCCAAATAAGTGCTGTGATTGGCCATTAGCCCCTATGTATATTGTCAACCTATATTGAGGCTCTGTTTGGCAGTGCACCTGGTTTTTATACAACCAAAACTTGCCTTCAAGTCTGGAATTAAAAAAATAAGCTCCTGCTTTGAGGCCACTGGGAGCAACATCCAAGGGGTTGGAGAGCAACATGTTGCTCATGAGCTTCTGGTTGGGGATCACTGTTCTAGTGGAACCAGGTGACTTTTAGGATAATAACTGGGACATTAGAAATATGGTGCCCCATGATTACTGTTGGTGAACCTATACTAAAATATCATATCAGTGCTCAAGTTTACATTTGGAATCTACTATAGGTATTGGATCCATTATCTGGAAACCCTTTATACAGAAAGCTTCAAGTTACAGATAGGCCATCTGCCATACACTCCATTTTAATTAAATAATTCACATTTTTAAAAATGATTTCATTTCCTCTGTAATAATAAAACAGTACGTTGTACTTGATACAAACTAAGATATAATGAATCCATATTTGAAGCAAAACCAGCCTATTGGGTTATTTAATGTTAACATGATTTTCTAGTAGACACGCTATGAAAATTATGGAAAGATACGTTATCTGGAAAACTCCTGGTGCTGAGTATTCTGGATAACAGGTCCTATACTTGTATTGGGATTTATTAACAATCCAAAGCTTTAGGTCCTTGAGGTGTAGTTGTCATGGGGCAATAATAATTCCCTGGTCACTTGCTCACCATAGACTGATGTGGAATAACATTATTTCATTTTCATTTTTCATTTTCTCTGTATAAAGAGCAATGTACAGTACAATTCATTGTATATACCACGTTGGCAAGAATAGAACAGAAATGCACAAAGGGTGTACAGTACCTATGTTCAAAGGTCTACATTTTACCCATATTTCTTCAACTACTATTCTCACTTGTATGCTGTATTAAAATATGACTCATATTAATTGAGTCAAGAATTTCCAGGGTTTTTTTTTCCCCACACCAGAAAAAATCTTTCTCTCATCACCTCAGTGCTGACGAACTCAGCTTTCACACCTTTCACACCAAACAAGCCGTCATCTACAGTCGGATACCACTGCATATGCTCCGATTCATTTCAAACTAACATTTCAAATCCAGGGAAAACAACCACTGAGCAAAATCATTTTCCTCACTGGAATTTTTCACAAATAATTTCTACATGATTTAAGTGGCTAATTTATGAAGTTTCCTCGTTAGCTTGCTGTCTTGCTTTCAGTGTACTTACATACTGATATTTGTATATGAGTCAGTCTCACTCCCCATGCTAATGCTAAGGGCTCTTACTGACGAGCGGTTGTAGCTGCACTCCCCTGCATTTAGTTTTTCTGCGTTCAGCCGCAGGGGAGCACAGGAGTAGACGCATTACGTTTTTTCCAATGGAGCTGTACTCACACAGGCGCGTGTAGGCGCCCAACGCAGGAAAAATGCAGCATGTTGCGTCTCAACCTGCGTTCGGCGCCTACACGCGCCTGTGTGAGTACAGCCCCATTGGAAAATACGTAATGTGTCTACTCCTGTGCTCCCCTGCGGCTGAACGCAGAAAAACGGAACACAGGGGAGCGCAGCTACAACCACTCGTCAGTAAGAGCCCTTAAACGTCTTGGATATGTTAATCAGTGAAGGTTGGAGATTACAGTAGTAACAATCAGTGGCATAATTAGATCTTACTGGGCCCCATAGCAAATTATTTTTCAGGCCCCCAAAATGTCTAGAGTTTGACCTGGTTTACCAATATTTATTGAAACAATATATGAATTAGGACCTTGTGGGGCCCCTAAACCTCCTGGGCCCCCCTGCAGCTGCAGGGTCTGCTTCCTCTGTAGTTACGCCCCTGGTAACAATGTTGTTTTCTAAAGAAATGTGTATAGTTTCCAGTAGGATTTAGAGGTTGCTAAATAGGGCATTGTCTCATAAAAAAAGAATAATAATCATCATCAAAATTATGAAGTGTAGAAAGAAGATAACAACATGGCACCATGCAAAGATATCTGCCTCTGTACACACATTTTAACACCATCCTCCAATGTTCAGGGGTAGATAGAGACATGTACAATATATATATTGGTTTCCACAATACCATTATTTGTCCCACTCTCTCTTTGCTGCATGGGAGCCTTGTATAATATCCCTCAACTGCACTGAGTTATTTGCATGGTACAAAAAGCTGGTACTGTAACTCAGCTCCACCACCAGCAGGTCTCATGATTATCATGCAGTTTCTATTTTTTTGCCATTTCTTTTTGTTTACTGTTATTTCATTGAGTTCATCTCAAGGAAGCACACAAAACCAAAATTATTATTACCCCCAAGGATTAAAGAACAGGTTGTTTTCCCATCAATTGCGCCAGATTGTATTCCATGCAAAAAATAATGGTCTGTGCCAAGTTAGGCTTTTAAAGAGAGCTATAGCAGCAATACACAACTGGGCAATAAAATTACAACATAAAGAGATGCTTTAGCTAAAATACAAACAAATGCTAAAATGCAGCATGTTTCAATATGGTAACTTTTTGTGAGATATTCAGCAGTGCAGCTTGAAAACAGCTTCAGCATGTATTTTAGCTGTACTTTCAGTTTACTGGGGCACTGAGAGCTAACAATGGGGCCTGAAACAGGATTCCATTTTTCACCAATGTACACCTGGCTCCCACTTTACTGTTCATGTTAATGGAGGCATTAAATAAATTTAGCACTCAGCATGTAAGCAGCACTGTGCACACTATGCTGATCTTAATTACAACAAACCAAGATTGCACAATATCCCTATGTTAGATAAGTTGGTTGACTACAATGGGGATAGTGTTCATCCTGGGCAATGCAATGTAATTCTTTTATCATAGATTCATACACAATGGCTGTTCCTATAAGTGTTTTATGAAGATAGAGAATCTAATTAGAAAGATAGAATACTATGTTTGTTGTTGGTCTCACTTTCTCACATTTTGGTCACACACTACCACAGTTCTTGGTCAACTATTCAAACAAATGTTGTGTGGTGTGGTGAAAAAATTCACGAAACGGTGCCGGCATCTCGTTTTTGACGCCAGCGTCCGTTTTTGACGCCAGCGTCCGTTTTTTTTTTGATACTGGCGTCCGTTTTTTGACTCTGGCGAATTTTTGCGGCGCAAATTCACGCCTGCCGAATAAATTCGCCCGTCACTAACAGGGATCTTGTCATGTCTCGTGTTTTTCTTTTTTTGCATAAACGGTGAGCATGTGAATCTATGACTAAAGGGCAGATTTATTAAGGGTCGAATTAAAAATTTTAATTAAAAAAAAAAAAATTATGATCAAAACTGTCAAATTTGACTAGGGAATTATCCAAGCTTGATTCAATTTTTTTTTAAATTAGAATTCGATTTTTGAGCTTTATCATACTCTGGCCCTTTACGAATTCAAATTTGACTTAAAAAACGCCTAAAACATGACAAATTACTGTTTAAGTCAATGGGAGAGGTCCAGGGATCAATTTGGAAATGTCTGCAGCCTTCCTGACATTCTAGTTTTTTCAAGAGAAAAAAAACTGGCACAAAAAGTGCAAGGCTTTCTTTTGAGATGTATTTTGATCATATTGGTCCAGTTTGTGTCAAGTTTTGTTAGTCAAGGACATGTGCCTGTGACATTTTTTTTAGTGTGACAAAACTTTTACCATTTTCAGTAAGAAAATCCTTACTAAAAAAAGCTTCACACAATATAAACAATGTGTAATAAGATTGGATTACATACAGAATTATGTAACTAAATTTGCTCAAGTAGTCATAATACTGCGGTGGAGTTTTATTGGGTGTGACCACTATCGTTATATTTGGTTTTTGTCTGTGTCTCTCTCTGGTTGCTAACATTTTAACTATAAAAGCTCACTTATCCATTTAAGACCATATGGTATATAGGTTGTCCCCTATTTGAATTCGATTTTTGAGGTTTTTCATACTCTGACCCTTTAAGAATTAAAATTTGACTATTCGCCACCTTAAACCTGCCGAATTACTGTTTAAGTCAATGGGAGAGGTCTAGGGATCAATTTGGAATTTTTTGATTTATTATACCCCAAAGCTGCAAAAAGTCAGAATTCGAAAATCTGGGAGATGTCCCTTTTTATTTACTTTATTTATGTCCCTTTTTAATCATTTTATTGATAAATAAGATAAAATCATGCATGGGATTTTGATCGAGCTTGGTTTAATAAAAATATGAGATAATTTCGAGTTTTAATAAATAACCCTTTTTTTTGCTGGCATTGGCTGCACTTAGATTTTAAGGAGGTTGTGTAATATTTGCAATGTCATGGGTGAAATTCAGCCCCAAGTTCAAATACTTTGTGAGTTCTAATGGGCTCAGTTTTGCACCAAGTGCTGTGCTTTGCAATTGTATAGCAAACTGATATTTTAGTTTTAAAACTAAGCTTTTAAATAAAAAGGTTGTTCAATAAATAACCATATACAGAGTTATTTTGTTTTTTATAAGCTAAATTTACATAAATATTAATGGGATAAACATAAATTAGCTTTTCATAAATGCACACTCAACAATGATATTAGCAATCAGTAAAGCAGAATAATAAATGAATAATAAATTCAAGCCCTGCAGACCATAAAAAACCCCATCATATGGGAGAACCAGATGCAGCCTTTCTGCAAGTCAGTTTTCACACCAGTCTCTCACTGTTCTCTCATAAGCTTGCCATCCGCCTTTCCAACACAATCTAAAACTGGGAAGAATTGTAGCTACTAAATAATTTCACTTTACGTCCTTTATAATATACCTTGGAAATATCTAGGAGTCACAATGAGGTCAAGAGATTATATTCTTCAGGGGTCTAAATTCTATTCTTTTGCTTTACGATGCACAATCATATTGGGGTTTTAATTAGCAATAGATTTAGAATTCATCTTACAACACATCGGCAATTGTAGCTTATTAGCATCGCCCCAGCACAGAACAGACCTTGCAGAATTAGTTTATGGAAAGTCCACAATGCACTGCACTCTGCTGTCACTACATATTTTTCTTTCTGCACCACCTTGTTTTAGTGAACAGATGCAAAGGAAGCCCTCTGCTCAATTATGCAAATCAAAAGTCTGGTTTCTATGCAAAATACTGACATTGCCTTTGATGCACTCCTGTTTGTCTCCAAAAAGAACTTCATTCCTTAAAAAATGTTTATCTCATATTACGTTGGTATTAAGCATTAAGCATTACTATAATTCTAATGGATGGAAATTTCAGCCCTTATACAACCGATACCTGCGGGGAAGATATTTGCAAAATGACCAGTTCAGAAATGAATGGCACAATTATCCTAGCAGGACATAAACATCTATGAAAGTGTTTTTCTTCCAAATGTTACTTGGTCTGAACTCCCAGTAAACACCAGCATCAAATCTAAGTCTGGCAGATGTAGCCCAGCAACATTAGAATGGATTCTTAAAGCAACACTGAGCAATAAAATGTATACAATTCTGCCTGTCCGGTTTTACTTTTTTTTTATTCTGTATTTTGTCACTGGAGACATGAAATTGATTTTCTTCTACCTCTGAAAACATTAACATCACCATATCTGCCCCAATACTTTCTGTCTTGCTTTAGAACAGAGATTTTCATATAATTTTTGGTTCAAGTCCTTCTTTAATGCCCAGTATTTGATCAGGGCCACTGCACCTAATAACATTGTTATATGAAAATAGTATTGTATCACCCATTCAGGTTCAGACTGGCCTGACGGGATACTGGGAAAAAACCTGTTGGGTTTGACCCTTGTGGGCTCTGCCATCCCAGGACACCCACTCTCTGATGGATACTGCAGGGGCTCCTACCCCCCAGGGTAAGGAAATGGTAAAATGTGGGCAAGTAGGCGCATGTAGGAGGGGGTCGGGTTTGTCTGGAGCTTGTGTCTGGGGTGGGATGGCTTGTAACTGGAGTGGGGGGCCCTGCAGGTTGGGGGGACCCTGAGGTGTCAGCCCTGGTGGCCCACATACACCCCAGTCTGACATTGCACCCATTTACTAAAAGTTGTAATTAGAAGCAAGAGTTTACCCCAAATCTAACCTTAATCAATCTTCAGAGTGTGATTTCAGAACTATCTAGTAAAGCAACCAACCTTCAGTCTGGCCCGTACTGTAACAATTCTGGGCTGCCAGCACCACACTTTGAGAACCACTCTTCTAGAGATCCAACTACCTAATCAATACTGCAAAGTGTGTTTACACCAGGCTCCTTGTTTTGTTTTTTTGTCAGTTCATGTCATTTTTATGATGCCATTATACAAATTAATTTTAAGGCTCAACATCTAAACAATAATATTTTCACAATTTCTAATTTTGCTTACGTGTCATTTCAAAAGGCCAAAATTATGTTGTGACCTTGTTATACGAATAATGTACATTCTAGATCATTTTGTTGCTGGAAAAATGAAGGCAATGTTATTGTAGCATTTCAGCATGAATAACGTGTAATTTTTTTTAAAATGCATATTTTGCACAATTTTTATACAGGGTACTGTGCCCATTTTGTGAAATCAGCTACACGTCTTAGAACTGACATGTTATCCATTCTTATTACATAAATAAAGACCAGACCTTCCTTGATGCCTCAACAAATTACTGGCAGACTCTGTACAGAACACTCACTATTGTGTTGGTCCTGTATGATGGAGCCATCAGCAGTTTCCATTGGAATTATGCAGATCATGGTTAATTATCACGTTAGGCAAACCTAGGCTTCTACATACATGATTATTATGCTAATAAATGACTCGCCTGTAAACTAGATGGCAATACATTGCAGGATGAGCCTTGAAAAAAGCCGTAGAGTTGAAGGACCATTGTAATAATCGTATGCATGTGCAGCGATTATACTGTATTTTACTACCTGTTTTGTTCATATTCATATGTCTTCTTGCTTTGCTTACATTATTTTCTCTGCACATGAAAAACTTGCCTTTGATTTGTATTTACTTCATGGCAAAATCATATTTGGAATATGACTGCCTTGTTGTTTCAGGGCTTAGATATGTGGCAGGTGGTGGTTCTACTTACTCCTAACTGGTACCTCAATGGAACATATTTGTACTTCTTTATTATCTGTGGGGCCTATTTTCTTCCATAGGCTTGGCAATGACATGATACACAAACCCTAGATTTCAATGTGAGAGTCAAGTATTAGAACTGTATCAACAGTGAAAACACAGAAGATCTTCACCACACTAGCCTCCATTCTTCAGTACTATCGCAACTCAGCATGAGTAATTTACTCATTAAAACTATTAGATTAGAAAAAATATCTGATATTGTATAGCATTGATCCCCAACCAGTGGCTCATGAGCAAGATGTTGCTTACCAAACCCTTGAATGTTGCTCTCAATGTGCTCAGGTGCTTATTTTTTAATTTCTAGCTTGGAGGCAAGTTTTGGCTGCATAAAAATCATGTGTACTGCCAAACAAAGCCTCCTGTAGGCTGCCAGTCCATATAGAGGCTACCAATAGTAAATAACAAACCATAATTGGAAACTCAAGGAATGTTTTTCATGCTTGTGTTTCTTTTTTACATTGAATGTGGCTCATGGATAAAAAAAAGGTCAGGGATGTTCTAGACCAGTGAACCCCAACCACTTGCTCTTGAGCAACATGTTGCTCTCCAACCCCTTGGATGTTGCTCTCAGTGTCCTCAAAGCAGGGGCTTATTTTTGAATTCCAGACTTGGAAGTGAGTTTTAATTGCATAAAAATTAAATATAGTGCCAAGTAGAGCCTCCTGTAGGCTGCCAGTCCACATAGAGGCTACCAATACCCAATCAAAGCCCTTATTTGGCACCCCAAGGGACTTTTTCATGCTTGTGTTGCTCCCTAACTCTTTTTACATTTGAATATGGCTCAGGGGTAAAAAAAAGGTTGGGGACCCCTGTTCTAGACCATAGTTGTAAAAACTGATCAGTTGTTTTATTGAGCCACATGCATTTTGGCTAGCAATTTGTATTGGGATATCATTATATGTGGAACACATTGACTGGATTGTGAGAAAATACTGCTTATAACATGTAGCACAATATGCACTGATTGTCATATAGACAGACAGACAGACAGGAGAGACTTGTGCTCCCATTTGGGGAATCAAATTCATTTTATTGGGGAAGAGAAGAAGCAGTGTTAGTATTATGTTAAACCTCAGGGGAAAATGGTATAAATTCCTCTTGAATGCAGTCATATCACATGGTCATAATATTAATTTTTCATAGAATAAAGAATAATTAACTATGTTTGTAGGGTAAAATATATAAATAATAAATGAAGGTTGGGATTCGCAGGTAATATGAAACAAAGGGCTTGATTGAGTTTTACTTTGTTTTTTAGTTATAGAAAATATATTACAGGTATGAGTTCTTATCACAGGTTTTTAAGTACATTATTCCAACCTGACAGGTTGTTCTTCTGTAGTAAAAATAATGAGAATGCCTTGTAAGTGCATATTGAGGTCAATTTTTTTGTGTTTCAACATGTTTTATTATATGTACAAATGCTATAGTTTAGTATCACAATAGTCTTTGATATTATGTCTATCCAAGAAATCATCCAAGCCATTCTTAAAGGCATTAACTGAATCAGCCATCACAACATCACCCGGCAGTGCATTCCACAACCTCACTGTCCTCACTGTGAAGAACCCCCTATGTTGCTTCAAATGAAAGTTCTTTTCTTCTAGTCTAAAGGGGGGCCTCTGGTACAGTGATCCTATTTATGGGTACAAAGGTCCCCTGCTATTTGTCTATAATGTCCTCTAATGTACTTGTAAAGTGTAATCATGTCCTCTCGCAAGCGCCTTTTTTTCAAGAGAAAACAACCCCAACCTTGACAGTCTACCCATTTAGTTGCACGTCTCTGCACTCTCTCCAGCTCATTTATATCCCTTGCTATGGCAAGAACAAAGGAGCAAGCAAGAAGAGCAGAGGAGGGACTTGGTCACAGACAGAATATTGGCGTTCACTGTACTTTGCACTGGTCAAGATGTTTCTGACAGAAAACGTGGTAGCTAAAAGCTGAACTGAATGGTAACCACAGAATACAAATAACATACCTGGAAAAAAAAGGTCAGTGGCAGGAGAAGAAGATGACATATGAAGAAATGTGCAGTAGCAAGAAAGGATGTGGAATGAGGTGATGCTTGCTTAAAATAAAGATTCAGAACTTAACAGAATCCCAATTTCAAATAACAACTCACAGCAGCAGATGACCATGAGATAGAAAAATAGACTTTCATTTTGTGGATGACAAGACAAGACTTGAACTTAAAGGAGAAGGAAAGTTGTCTTGGACTTGGGGGTGCCAAATGTTAGGCACCCAAAGTGATTGTATCTACTGACCTGAAACCCGGGCCGGTGCTCCTATCAGCAGAAAACTGCACCGGCCCGGGTTTTTTCCAGCGAGCACCACAGAGCTTCTTTCTTCAAATTTCCCGGGGCAGGCGCATGCACAGTAGAACGAAATAGCTGACTTTTTAGTTAAAGCTTGGCTTTTCGCTCTACTGCGCATGCGCAACTGCATAAAGAAAGAAGAAGACGGAAGAGGATCGCTCCCTGGTGCTCACTCGTATAACCCCGGTCCGGTGCAGTTTTCTGCTGATAGGAGCACTGGCCCGGGTTTCAGGTAAGTAAATACATTCACTTGGAGATGCCTAACATTTGGCACCCCCAAGTGCACGAAGACTTTCCTTCTCCTTTAACTTTCATTTGAAGCAGTGTAGGTGGTTCTTCACGGTAAGAACAGTGAGGTTGTGGCATGCACGGCTGGGTGATGTTGTGATGACTGATTCTTTGAGTGGCTTGGATGATTTCTTTAACAAGTATAATATCCAAGATTGATAACTGTTTATGATGTTTTGGTGGCTTGACTTACGCCATTACATTTTTGCACATAAATTAAGCCCCATGAGTGCTACGTGTTCTTCATGCTTATATATATATATATATATATATATATATATATATATATATATATATACTTACACTAAACTGTAGATTTTAGTATGAAAGCTGAGTGTAGGACTGGCCAGACCAGGGATGATGTTATAGTTGTTATAGTTTATACAGGAGTAGTGACCAGCTCCATGTTGTAGCTCCCACCCTTTCCATCTATAGTCAGGTGATTTCAGTAGTGGCCAATAAAACGGCAACCCTGTTTGGGAGTTTTAAACTTGAAAGCAACAAGTAAGATGCAGGTAAAACTTAGTCCCTGTGTAAAATGTATAATGAAGCAATAGAATTCCTATCAAGGGTAAGACATTTTTGGGTAGCTTAAGGCACAAAATGTCTCAATGTCCTTAATACTGTATATTGATAATGGGTTGAGTGCAGAGGATCTCTTGTATTTGTCTATATGAATGTTGTGGTCACAGCCTCATTGCACCCCTGATTAATTGTTTAAAAAAAAATTGTGGTGAGCAGAACTTTCAAGTTTTTACTCAATTTCTGACCAGTCTGTGTGCTCATTGCAGCTTATGCAAGACTATCCTTTTATTATCCTTATCTTTTATATCCCTTGTATTATTTAACCAACAAAATTTTTGAACTACAGTTGATATGCCAAATGTTTGCCATCAGCCAACCCAGAACTACATGGACCCAAACGTCAATGTAGAAATCCACAGTGCATGCACATAAGGTCCAATTAGTACAACATGGTCATTCATATGTATGGCCACACTTTACAAATATCAAACAATAATCAGCATTTCCAAAGGCAAATATTAGTAACTGTGAGAACAAGTCCAAAGATCTTGATCTGTCAGACGCAAGAGGACAGATAAAATAATCATACTGGGATCACTATATCTGTTTAAAAGGGCCACAACTGAAAATGCCTCTGGGCACCCAGCTATAACATACATAAATAGTGGTTCCAGTGGGTACATTTCTACTTATATGCTAGTTGTGTTGAAACAAAATAATGTTTGATCATATGAAACTTATTTATTGACAAGACCTTCAAAATGAACCTGCAAATAATCTGAAACAGCAGATCCAATCTTTGAATCTCTATTTACATTTTACATTTCTTAATTCTAATTGTGCAGCTTGATTTTGCAAATCATTGTCAGCACAGAAAGGGGATAACATCAAGCATAAATCTGATTTGATAAATTGGTGTCAAATAAATGCATTGTCAATATTCCCAAGCTACAGAGCCCGTCAAAACAAACAGATGTGCCACCTACATATAACATTTGCAGATTCACATCAAAGACTACTGGGTGGAGCAATATAAACAGAACTTGAAGACAATAAGTTACTTAGATGTTAAACATTAGCTTCTAGAGAATATCTCATTCCCTGTAGGACACAAAGTTCGAGAGCTTCCAGATTGTTTTGTTTTGTTGCTTGGCACATCAAAATCTGTATCTGGTTAAAAATAGGAGTAAGTGATTTCTCACTTCTAATAATGTAAGAAATTCCCAAAAGGGGACAGTGATATACTGTATAAGACAATCTGCAAGGTCATGAAATTTAGATTTTTTTTGTTTGTTTTTTATTGAAGAAAAAAATTCATATTCCTTAAGCACATAGAAAGCATATTTACATATTTATCAAAATTGTGGTGTTCTGAATGATACTTTAAATATGGTTCTAGTAAATATTCTACTTAACCCTCTTTGACAATCTTTAAAAAGGTGTTTTTGAATAATGCTTGAATGGGCAGGGTTGGGCAGGGGGGATCTGGGGCCCCAACCTTAAGGGTCCACTCCATCTACCCCAGTGGCAAATTTCCAACCTCTGCCCACCTACCCAATGCACCAAACTCAATGCGCCAACCTCCCAACCACGCACCAACCCAATGTAGAGCCCACCCCCAATGTACTGCCCACCCATCCAAACCTTATATTTCCCCCCTTCTCCTAAAAACCAGGCCGGAACAAGGGGTAGGCAGAAGAGGCATGTACCTAGGGTGCAAAGATGAAGGGACTCCACACACATACCTCTTCTCCCTGGCTGCCTCTGGTTCCTAGCTCATGAAGTGAAGAGGACGTCCTTCTGTGCTCCTACCTTTGGCGCCCACTGCAGGTAACCACGGTAGCAGCCAAGTACATTTTGTTTTACGTGACACTTTGTTCTCCTGCCTCTGATGCCTGTTCCTGCCTCTAGCACACTGGAGCACGCGTGCCCAGATGTGTGCACACATGGGGAGGTGGGGTGATGAGTGCGCTCTGTAGTGTAGGGATCCCAAACTAAAAGGGATTAGGGTTAGTTATTTCCCTGATCCAATGTATAGGTATCCAGGTCACAGTACAGGGATCCTGAGGGTGCATCTATCCATGTCGTGCCCATACTTTACTAATGGTCTACTTTTAGTGATGTTGTCCCATTATGATCTACATCCATAAAAGAATTGTTAGCATTCTGTTCCATGGAACATATTACTTAAATACAGAAAATATATATTGCTATATTTAACAAACAACTATTTCTTATGTAACCATAACATAATAAATATCTGAATGAAAAGCATGAAACAGGAGGGTGATTAATAAGTTTGTTGACAGTGTCTTGAGATCTACTGATCACCAGCTAAAGGTCTACTGGTAGATCCCAAACTACCTTTTGGGCACCCCTGTCGTACACAGGGATGTCACAAGTAGTGATGAGCAACATTTTTTGGTGAGGGCAAATTTTGGCTTGTAAGTAGGCATTTTAGCCAAATGGTGGATACAACTACTTGGATATAAAGGGATCTTTATTTTGCATGCTTTCAAGAGCAGTGGAAGATTTAAATTGGAAGCACACCTTATAAAGAGATTTTTAAACACTGGGTGCTGTCCAAATACCCAAACATACTGCACTATTTTGGTTTTCTGTTTTTATCTTCTCTGTTGCCATAGGCGTTGATCGATTTACAAATTTTGGAGATTTTTTTGGATACAGCTGAGAGACTGTGTGAAGATCGGCAAGAGAAAGTTAAAAGACTAAAACGTTTTTTCCTTGTCACTTTTTGTTTTTGTAACCAGGAAGGTTCTCTAGCTTTCTGCTGGGACAGTCAAATTAGCCAATGCCCAACGCTTCTATCAAACTGATCTACCTATATGTAGATCTGCACTTTTCTTATCTCATCTTCACTGTGTGTGTGTTTATATTAATCTGTATTTATTACTGAAAAAAATACACCAGAAGAGAGAAGTATGATTGGCTTCGACTGATTAATATCGTATTCGCTACCATTAAACTAGCTCCTTGGAAAACATCCAGAGAACCATTGCAGTAATTCCTCTTGTGTGATTAACTTGTGCACAGGTAACATTTTATGGATAAAAGTAGTAATAAAAGTCTGAAAATAAAAGGACTGAAAAGACAATTTCAAGAGTAATAAAAAAATCACTATTGGATAAAGTAATTCAATAAATTATTATAATCATTTTATGAGCAGGTGTTGATACTCACTTCAGAAATTAATGTACTCCAAAATTATCCTGTAAATGAAATTTACATAAAGAAATATGTTTTTGAAGGAAGCAAAGCATACACTACGGGGGTTTCAAATGACAAAAATGTTATTTAGAAAAATAAGGAATACAGTTACTTAATTCAAATTGCCTCTATCGGTACGCAGGGCTAGGTTATTCATTCAAGGTACTTACTTTTCTTAAACCAACAAATGATGCATTTTCCAATACCTGAGACAGATTTTTTTTCCATATTAAAAGCCAGCCTATACTTTCCCAGGTATAACCTGCAATCATACTGGGCAGAAACATCAAAGATCACATGGGGTATCCTATAGGATTTCTATCCTTTCTTTGCTCTTGATCTTGTATTTAACCAACTGTATGGAAACATTGGACCAATGTCATCAATATAGTGCTGTTTGCAATCCTGTGTAGTGATTCATGTCTAAGGTATCAAATCCCATATTAGTAAGGGAAAAGTTAAAAAAAACATTTTCCAGTTGATTTCATTTAGAGTTCTTTTTATCAAAGGTTGAATTTCGAATTCATGTTTATTTATTTTTATTCAAATATACTCACAATTAGACTGGAGTTTATTTAAGAAAAAATTTGAATGTCTAATATTCGATCGAATGGTTCCGACCTGAAAATTAGTATTCGATTCATATGAATCAAATTTTTCTGCAGCCAAAAAAAAAAATCAAATGTCAGGAAGGCTATTAACATCTCCAAATGGCTCAACAGACGTCAGCCATTGACTTGTACATGAACTCGGCAGGTTTTAGGTGGCGAATATTAGAATTAGGGGAATTAACATTTAAATGTGTGAAGTGTGAAACTGGAAAATTTTAATTTAGTATTTGACCCTTGATAAATCTGCCCCTAAATTTCAAAATTGATTGAATTTACTTTCTGTGTTGAACAACAGATATTCATGAATCCATGAGAAAGTGACTTACTATTATGGGCAGTGACATTGATCCCTATGGATTGTCAGTAATCGATTATTGCATAATCAATTCGATCAAATGGTTCTGACCTGAAAATTCAAATAGTATTCGATTCATATGAATCAAAATTTTCTCCCAAAAAAAAATCGAATGTCAGGAAGGCTATAAGCATCTCTCAATGACTCAACAGACGTCTGCCATTGACTTGTACATGAACACGTTAGGTTTTAGGTGATGAATATTTGAATTAGGACTGTTTACATGGTCGAGGTGTGATAAATCTCACATTCTAATTTACATTCGAATAGGGGGGATTAAAATTCGAATGTGTGCTTACTCAAACCCTCCCCCACCCTTTCCCCCCTCTTTTTCCCCTTTTATACAATAAAGAAAAAAATGGTTAACACACAAAAAGGTTTATACACGTGATATAATGAGATTGACGAGATTGTATTTCAGTAAAGACTTTTATTGTTGTATGTATGAACAAAACATAATATTGCAGTATGTCAAACTCTTGTGTTAACTTTAATAAACAGAAAGTTGGAAAAAAAAATTCGAATGTGTGAATTGTCAAACTCGAAAATTCGAATTTACTATTTGACCCTAGATAAATCTGCTCCTAAATATCAAAATTGATTGAATTTACGTTCTGTGTTGAACAACAGATATTCATGACTCCACGAGAAACTGACTGATTATGGACAGTGATATTGATCCCTGTGGATTGTTAGAAATCAATTATTGCATAATGATTAGTAGGAAGTCTCTATGTTCAGTTTAACAAGAAACAGATAGGCTGTCAAAGAGTGTTTTGACCTGAAGGAGGGAAATAGAGTATTTAAATCAGTGTTCTGATCACCTAAGGTCATTTCCTATTAGGAAAGGAAGCAGCTTAAAGGGCACTTATCACCCCCACATTGTTGGGGGAAACAATACTTGCTGTTTTTTTTTTTGTTTGTTTTTTTAAAAAAAAGGCCCCCTTGAGTGCTAGGCAGCATGCATCTAGAGATAACTCCCAGTGCAGCGGCCATTTGTAGCATGTTTGCTTGTCATGATGTCATATGCATAACAAGCATGCAAAAAGAAGCACTCGGTATGCAAGCCATACAACATGGCTGTGCACACCAGGAGCTCCCTTCTGGTTCAGGAGGCCTAGTGCTTGCAGGGGCAATTTTTAAAAAAAGATGGTTTCCCCCGATTAGAGTGCGGGGTCTATTAGCCTGCACCTCTTGAGGGGGGAAACAACTTAGAGGGTGAAATACATCCTTTACCCATTGCGATCCATGGTGTTGTGCGCCTAAATATTACTAATCAGAAAAAATTTAAGTGGTAATGGGTAAGCTTTTTTTATTGAAAAAATTACATTTTAAAGACCCCATTAAAATGAATAAGTGCTACATGGGCATACTGTCCTGTAGTCTACTATTCTATTCTGCAGTAGACTGATGAGCCTTACTAAGTGTATAAGCACTCGCATACTGATTCTGATTCAGCTCTTTGTCTTGCTATGCTTTGTTAGTAAGTTGTCAGTAACCTATAGTGCAGTGATTCCATGAAATGGATATTTTCAGATAAGAGATGTATACATGCCAGCATAACTAACTCAGAGTATCACAGGAACATATTCTTGGCAATACAGAGCAGGCACACCTGGTTCTGAATACCATTAACCCATAAAAGGTTTAATTTATCAGGTGATTAACATTTGCACAATAAGCCGCTCAATTAAATTTTAATGTTTATTTTTTTCTGCTGTGCAGTTGTTGGGAAGTAAAGAAAGTATTTTCTGCACTGATATCAAATCCTACAAAATGACATAAAAATTACATTCATGCAGGCTAGTTTCCATTACTTCTAATTAATGCCAGGCTGTTCTTTGCGAAGCAGTCTTTAAAGGGGTAGTTCGCCGGGTAGTTCACCTTTAAATTCACTTTTCATTTTCACTTTTTATCATGTAGACAGTGATATACAGTTTGAAATTGATCTTAATTGTTTATGGTTTTTGAATTATTTAGCCTTTGTTCAGCAGCTTTCTAGTTTGCAATTTTTCAAGGTTTTAAGTTTTTTAAAGTTTTTCTAACTTTTCCAATCTTTTCGAGAGTTGGTAGACCCACTGAAAATGATGAGTCGAATACAAATGTATTTGATCGAGTTTTTCATATTTGTGGGGTTTTTTTTCATAAATAAGCACATATTCAGGTTTGGTAAATTTTCAAGTTTACGGTAGCATTATGAAAGGAGGCTGACAATATCAGCCTCCTTTCATAATGCTACCGTAAAATTTACCAAACCTGAATATGTGCTTACAATCCTAAAAGCAATGTGTTTATCATCCTAAAAGTTAATGTTTACTTTTTGCTGGACAGTGGGTGAGAGTGTTGTATGAGTTGCACTATTGTATAGAGCACAGATAGACCATTGTGCATGGTATTACAACTGCAGTAATTATTATTGCAAGTCAACTAAAATAAAAAATATAAAAAGCCTGCTCCTTTAAATTCCATAATAATGTTGTGTTGCTGTCCAACTACTGAACTAGCTGGCTAGCTTGCTAAATAAACTCCAATGCATTATATGCAGACAGCAGTATCCATGAAACAGGTAAAGGATATCTTAAAAATGGGTCCCTGGGTTTTCATGGCAAGCTTTGGCCATGCCAACCCCCCAAACACTTACAGTTATCCCCGACCAGTGGCTTGTGTTCAACATGTTGCTCAGCAACCCCTTGGATGTTGCTCTCAGTGGCTTCAAAGCAGGTGCTTATTTTTTAATTCCAGGCTTGACGGAAATTTTTATTTGCATAAAAAAACAGGTGTACTACCAAACAGAGTCTCCTGTAGGCTGTCAGACCACACAGGGGCTACCAAATGGCCAATCACAGCCCTTATTTAGCATCCCCAGGAACTTTTTTCATGCTTGCGTTGCTCCCCAACCCTTTTACATTTGAATATTGCTCATGGGTAAAAAATGTTTGGGATCCACGCTTTATAATTTCATTGGATAATGCTGAAATTACTATCAATTTCATATGGGTTTAAAAGCATATTTGGTTATGTGTCCATTTTAAAAAGTAAAAGACGGATCAGAGAATATTTTAGGATGAATCTATTAGCAGGAGACCCCATTAAAGACTTTCCTCAGATTACTCATAGCTTCTTAAGCAAGATATAATTTTATCACTGCAAGCTAGTCTTCTGCTAACACTACAGTACTAAATAATATATTTACAGAATTTAATGTGAGAAAATAACATTTTGTATTAAAAACATCAATTCAATGAGAAGAAATTAAAAAAAAAACAAAAAAAACAGATGAACATATAAAACTGTTAAACAGGATGGTTGCTCTATGTTATGCAACTCCAAACTTAAATGATGAATTAAAGTGTCACCTTGGTGGGTCAAGTCGGGCTCTAAATCTTTTTTCAAGGGGTCTGAAAAAAAATGGTATATTACTACATAGATCTGGCCAAATGATAACACCTTTGAGAGCCAGAAACGACAGCATTATTAAATCCAAAGTCCATAAAATTAAAAAAGCATTCAATATTGTTCTATCAATGGATTTTGTTAATGAAATACTGTATATAACATCTTCGATACAGAGGTTGCCATTTATTCATCAAAATCTACCGGGGCTCAGGAATAGTTTACATCCTGATATCATCTAAGTTTATGGCAATACAATCAAATTAGAAGCTGTGGAACCACCAGGAGACCCTATATTATCCAGACCCTATAATAATTGCCCAGACTACAATTTGGATTAGTGAAGAGTTGCCGTAAAAGTAATAGCTTCTTGTTTTCACATGAACAAGCTGCTACTTAATTTTTAAATAAAATCACCCATTAAGGGGACAAAGAACTTTATAACCCTGTAATTATTTTAGCATTTAAAAGAAAATAACAAAGTGTAATTAGACTTAGCTTTAAGAAGAAGAGGAAATGGTTGAGAATCCCATTCCAGTTCAGTTTGCAAGCAGCAATATATTTAAAGTGTGTAGAAGTGACAAAGGCTTTCACCAACTTCTGCAAGAGCCAAGGTAGAGACCCGATCTGCATACCCATAGTATTATATTCTCTTCATTATATCCATTAAAAATATACACGCCTTGCAATATTACTAATTGCACTGAGAAGCTTCTATCCCCTGGGTCTTCTTTACTGGCTTAAATGGCAATAGTTTTATTAAAACATTTTATTTAGCAGTGTGCAATGTCTATGTTCTTTATACCCAACAGACCTCAGTATAGAATAGAACATGCAGAGCTGAATTCGGTGTCCAGTAAGTATTGAAAGTTTTCTGTGATGCTCTTTAAAGCAAAGGACCAGGTGCTGAGGAATGTTTCAATGCAGATATAGGCGTATACTGTATTACCCTACACCATATACTAGTATACAGCTTTATTTTCCAAGAATAATTTCCACAAGGTAGAAAAGAAAATATTAGGAAATACATTTTTGCTGAAACTAGAGAAAGGGTTTGCATCAGTTTGAGTGGGACTATGTATAGTGATGGGCGAATTTGCGCCGTTTCGCCGGAAAATTTGTGAATTTCGCAAAATGGTGAAAAATTCGCGAAACGGCGCTGGCGTCTCTTTTTTGATGCCGGCGCCCATTTTTGACGCCGACGCCCATTTTTTTGACGCCGGCGGCTGTTTTTGAAGCAAATTTTTTTGGGCGAATTTTCGCGGGCGTTTTGCGAATTTATTCACTGATGGCGAATCACGCAAATTCACCGCGAATTCGCGCCTGGCGAATAAATTCGCCAGGCCATCACTAACTATGTGACAACCTAAAAGGAAAAGAGCAGAGGAACTTTGCCAAGAAATGAGGTTTCACTCAGTTCACAAAAAGGGTGGTGTGGTGCTAAATATGTGCAGTATCACTGAATCACATGCAGACCCAGAATCACATTATATTAATTTAGAAATTGGGTCATTATGGTTATTGTAGTCATAGAAAAATGGGCTGAGATAGATTTCCTAAAGAAAGTCTAAAAACATACATATAAACTACTCCTTTCCCCTCCTACATTTGTAACAGCTATAGGTTTCTAATAAGTTTGTTCATCAAAATACTCTCCCAATTTTTTCAGAGACTTACTGACAGGAGATGTGACCAAGGATAAGATTTAACTTACAATGAACAAGGTCCACATTTAGATAGCTGTCGACAGGCAAAGCAAAAAACAGAAATTTCCTCACTGGCTATATTAAAACTATTAACACCTGAGATTATACCATTCCAATTTAGTCTCAGGCCACAGCAACTCGTGGTTTATTTTTGAGGACATTATAACACTCTATGAGGTCATTATTAGGAAGGCTGTAGTTTAATGCTTATATAAGCCAGTGATGAGCGAATCTGTTCCATTGCGATTCGCTGTAAAATTCACAAAACTGCAGGAAAAATTTGTGAAGTGCATCGAACTTAATGGGTATGTTATCACAGCGTTTTGTTTTGCACAAAATACATTGAAGTCAATGAACATTTTTGCCTCTTTTTTTCCAACATAAAATACACACTGTAAGTCAATTGGACATATTTTTTCACAGTGTTTTTTTTTCATGCAAAATACATTATAGCCAATGGGTGTTTTTCTTCCTGTGTGGTTTTTTTTCAAACTGGGAAAATCCATGCATGATGAAAAATGTTGCAAGCCTAAAACAGAAAGCTTAAGATGGCCATAGATGCAAAGATCTGATCGTTTGAATCCTCGAACGATCAGACTTCCCCATCTCCCGACCTGCCACTAACCATTCAGATCACATGAAGTAGTAAAAGAACAGATCAGACAATGTTGTGCCCCTGACAGCAATCGTACGAAAGTTATGTCCGACAAAGCTGGTGACAGTCTCCCACTGAAAATCATACGATCAGCAATAAATGCAGAGATATTATCGGCAGCCGACAGAAATTTTTAGTCAGTGACACCTACAAATTGTTGATTTGTTACAAGATGACTTGTAGGTAACATGCATTATTGTTTGCCTTTTTCCCCATATAGTAAATGAGTCCCTTTAAGTAATCTAGCACCCAGGAAGAGAAGAATATATTAGTGCAGTACTTAAACCACTCTCTGGGGTAGATTTACTAAAGAGCGAAGTGGCTAATGCTAGCTACTTTTCACCATAGTTGCCACCTGCAGGGACATCACCATCAGAATAGACCATCGCTAGAGGTCATTCACACTCTATCGACTGGCGACTTTTCGATCTGGCAAACAGACACTACTCCGCAAATTCACTAAAATGTGGATTTTACTGAACGTTACCTCTTTCGCCACAGTTACCTTCACCGCCTCAGGCCAGGCAAAGTGCTATAAAGCAGCTAGATCTTCCTTAATCTTCTGTTACTTACATCACATGCTGTGAGCTGAAAATGCATCAAAGTTCAAAAAACACTGGTGTCTTTTTTCAATGTGATTGACTGCAAAGTCCTAACAACCAGGGAACCAGTTTTCTCCAGATATTTCATAACATATGGAACATTCATTTTACAGTGGGCTCATGTGTAGGGCATTATATTAACTCTTTTGTCTTTATTAAGGTTCCCTGGACATGTGTAATATAAACCGCTAACTTAAACCATTTGCAGCAACATTTATAATAAAGACCTCCATACAACTAACGTATGCAAATTGACCTGAGCGCAAGATCACTAGCGAATTTTCATTAGGCAGAAATAAATGCTAGCACATCTTCACTTTGAAATGCTCGCACTGCTGAAGTAACGCTAGCAAAAACTCGCAGGCGCTCGGCGCCCAGGAACAAACTCAGCATATTAGTGAGTTGGCATAGCCTCAGCTAATTTGCACTTGCCGACGTGTTGGATGCTGGTGAAAATTTGCTGGTTAGTGAATCTGCCCCTCTGTCCCAGTAATAAAAATAATGAACATTTCCACTTTTTTCAAGAGAAACAATATTCTGGAATGCATAATGTGTGGAAGTTTTAGTTAAAAGAAGGGCCTAATAAGATCCAAGATGGAAAAATGCTGTGGATATATTTAAGGCATGGATCATACTAATAGAGGGCTACTGAGCCCCCGGCCTAGGCTTTATCTCTTCTATGAGATGTACCAAACAGCCCAGGAATGGGAAAAATCAATAGGTTTTTAGTTTTCTTTTGTGCACTGCTACAGTAGTTGTCCTATAGTCAGAATTACTGTATTTCTACGATTATCTCTTTTCACAAAAAGACATTAGCGAGCGGACATGGTTACAGTTTACAAGTACTTTAGAAGACATTATAGACAAATAGCAGGGGACCTTTTTCCATAGAAGATCAACGCACCAGAGGCCACCCCTTCAGACTAGAGGAAAATAACTTTCATTTGAAGAAAGTAGGTGGTTCTTCACAGTGAACACAGTGAGGTTGTACAATGCACTGCCGGGTGATGTTGTGAGGGCTGATTCTGTCCTTTATGCTTTTACAGTGCATGTAAAGGCAAAAAAAATAAAATCCAATTTTTACTTTAATGGGGCCAAGTCCTCGACTGCATATATAGAGTGTGTGCAGACCCCTGAATTTACTGCTGTTACAAAAATCATGGAGCCAGATTTAAACAAATAAACTGGGATTCTATTTGGAGGATTATTTTGCTGCAGCCACTGGTTCTGCAGAGTTTGAGAAAGTTTGTATTAAACAATACAAAAACTATAAAATCCACTTTAGATTACATGACAACACAGGGCCCAGTGCAATCTGCCTATTCTGATTATTAATCAGTCTTGTTGTATTGACTTTTGGCAGAAATTATTTGACTTGAGCTGTTTTTATAATTTATGATGATCCCTGAACAGCCCAGACCACACTGAGCATGTGCACAGTCTTGGTCTTGCAAAGATGTTTAACAAAGTTACAAGATGGTGACCCCCTGTGGCCAACTTTGAAAGCCTAAATCATTTGTTTAATTAGGCTTGTAGTGCAGTAAGGTTTCTATTTTAGAGTTTACTTTTATTTTATTTATTTTATTTTAGACTTTAAGGGGGGGCTTGGATGATTTCTTAGACAAGCATAATATCCAAGGTTATAGTGATACTATAATCTACAATCAGTAGAGATATTGGTGTATATATATATATATATATATATATATATATATATAGCCCTGTAGATAACCCTGTATAAGTATGTGTATATACAGATACATATGTGCACTGGGGATCAATTGTGGGGGGGTTTGAACTTAATAGTCTTTTATCAACCCAACTATATGTAAAATACTTGGGTTTCACTAAATTTTTGACTCTGTGTAGCAGGTGACTGATTACCATCTTGACGTAATTAATTGTGGAGTGTTGACACGGGTAACAGTTATTCAGCCCTTGCATTAGTATAATTACTAACACTGTCCATTGTGATGGTAGACATTATGAGCAACTAAACCCTGAAAATATTAAGTGCTGCCCTAGAATGATATAAGCAGTTTTGAAAGTGTCCTTCATATTCTAGAAATAATAACAATAAAAAGCAATTGTCAATACATAGTGACAGTCATTGCATTTTTTTTCGTCTTTGCAGTTCTGGAAAAAGGTATTTAATTTACTCGTATAGCTATAAAATAACAATGAGGCAAAGAATGATATGGAATTTGTTTATACTGGTACAAATAATACTTTCTAGCAGTCATAAAGAGTGGCAAGTCAATGTCAGTCAGCTGGAATTTTCTTCAAACACAAGAAATGTAATCCACAATGAGGAGGTGATGAATTCTGAACTGAGTTTGTATTCGAATGCTTTGTCTGGCTCCAGTTCAACACAACAAAAGAAGTCAAACGTTATGTGCTATTTGCATCCCTTCATAGAAGTGTTTTGACATAAACTAAATAACAATTCCAGTTGAGAGGCGGCAGACAACTTGGAATGTTCTGTCAGTGTTACATTTTTTTGCCTCGCAGAAAAAGATTGTTTTGATTTTTTTGAGCCAGGCGCACAAACATTTTTATTAACTGTATTTTTGGATTCTACATCCTAGTTTAGAGTTATTGTTACATTTTCAAATAAGTGTGCAAAATGATTCATTAACCTGGTACAAAATTCCTGTAAAGTTGTCAAAACAAGCCTTGGATCTGGTATCTGCTACCCTTTATGAATGATGACATGTGCAATATATCTATTTAATACACCCGCTGGTATTTGTGTGGTCACAATGTTGTGATAAGTGTTACACATCAAAGCAAATGTGATTTATGGAAGGTTTCAGATCTATTAAATATATACTTTATCGTTAAAGGTTTTCATGCGCAAACAGGCCGTCATAGCAGAAATCCTTTCAAATCTACCACCCTTAGTGCTCATTCTAGAATGTTCAATAGAGGGGTACAGCAATATCCTATAAAACAGTCATTGGTGCATGTGCAGTGGTCTAGATTTGTCTCAATCCAGTGCTCTTAGGTTGCAGAAAATCATTTGTAGGACCATCTATATACAATGTCTCTATGGAAGATATCAGCGACTTAATTCTGGGAGAAATAATTTAGATTGTGGTACAGGTATGGGACCTGTTATCCGGAATGCTTGGGACTTGAAATATTCTGGATAATGGGTGTTTCTGTAAAATACATTTTTGTACCTTAAGGGGCAAATTCACTAAGATTCGTAGTTGCGCCAGGCGTAACTTCGCCGCACTTCGCCACACTTCGCCAGGCGTAGTTTCGCCAGCGCTCCTCAAATTCACTAAAATCCAAAGTTGCGCTCAGGGGTAGTGTAAGGTTGCGAAGTTGCGCTAGCGTTAATTTGCATATGGTGCCAAATTCAAATTTCAATGGAGGTATATGTAGCAGCACTACAAATGCCTGGGAAACCTTCAAAACATCAAATAAAATTTTTATTTTGCCCTACACATGTGCCCACTGTATAGTTAAGTTGCCATGAGTTATGAAATGTAGGGGGGAAGGAGGGGAGCCCCAAAAAATGTCGATCTTTTTCAGCCTATCACCCATAATATAGAAAAAATGCCAGCGTTTTTCGGGACTTAGAAAAAATGTGAACTTTTTTTGAAGCAATCCCGATCTACTCTATTGCACTTCGTCTGGTCTGAGGTGGCGAAGGAAGTCTAGCGTAAAAGGTAGTGTTTAGTACAATGCGCGTGTTAGTGAATTTGCGTATTTACGTCCGTTGTGCAAATTCGCCAGGCGTAAGGGTGCGAAGTAACATTAGCGAAATTACGCCAGCGTTCGTTAGTGAATTTGCGAAGTAACGAAAATGCCCAACGCTAGCGAATTGACGCTAGTGTTTGGCGCTTAGTGAATTTGCCCCTAAGTCTACTAAAAGATAATTTAAACATGAATTAAACTCAATAGGCTGGTTTTTCCCACCAAAAATGATCAATTATATCTTAGTTTGGATCAAGTACAAGGTACAGTTTTATTACTACAGAGAAAAAGGAAATTATTTTTACAAATAAGAATTATTTGAGTAATATGTAGTCTATGGGAGACGGCCTTCCTGTAATTTGGAGCTTTCTGGATAACATATTTCCAAATAACGGATCCCATTCCTGTAGTCGATCGCCTGGAGAATAAATCACAAAGTCAGTCATTTACAATTTTGATTTACTCGCTTTTTTTTACCAAACTTTAAACCAGAGCTTAGAGCCTTCGGAATTAATGGAATGTTGGTTTTTAGGCAATGAATTGATTCGCACAGTGGATAGAACTATACTCTTGACTCCATCCAAAATCTAATACACAGCAGCAGCCAAGAATCAAGTGCACTCATTTAAAAAAGACAAAGCATAGCTCATCGATAAATCCCCTTAGTTCTATTTTAAGCTAACGTTTTACTCCTCTAAACTTTGTGTAGAGAAGTGCAAAACTGGAAATGGCTAGCAGCAACCACCTGTATTTTATTTTATTATTGCTAAATTGTTGCTATACTTTATTTTGCTGAAAGCCATGCCATGCAAGAAACCATTCTAATAAAGCTCTATTGTCTCTCAGTAAATACTTTTTAAAATCTTATCTGTTGACTGCCACACTAAAATAGCTGGTGGAATGCCTAGATTTTTTTTTTGTGTGTGTTTGTAGCATATTCATTTTTTTCAGGGACATTTCATTACGTTAACTCGCACTGATGCAAAGAAAATGCATGTGTTCAAACTAGAGCTGAATAGTTTCTATGAAAACTCTCTGTTTTCTGTATCCACCCAATGGTTTAGTTCAATGAGTTTAATTATGAAAAAGAAATAATGTAGGGTATAATGTATATAAGTATGATTTGGAATGTGCTATTTTGGAAAAACAAATATTGGCTTCTTTGAAAACTGTTGGGTTTAGTGAGCATTTGCTGCCTTGAAAGAAAATCTATTCATGTATTGGCATCGCTGTGTGTGGCTTGGTTCCAGTGGGAATGTAATGGACTCAGTGAAGCTGCATTGGTTTCAAAGAGCATTTATACTAGCAGTGAAAGCACATGAGTTAAGGAAATTAATGGAGAGACAAGGGGGCTTCGAGTTTTGATAAAGAAATATAATTTCCACTGAACAGTCACAGGGAAATAAGCAGTTTTTCAGTGCCAAATAAAATTTCTTTGCCAATTTATGGTAAATGCTTATGGCTTTCAGATAGAAAAACAAGAAAAAAACGCTCGTACCTTTTGTTTGATATTATATTGTGTTTTGCTGTAAATACGAATAATATTAAATCTTCTTGGAGTGAAAAGAGCAGACTGACCACAAGTGTTAGCGCTAAATAAACGGCACAGAGACTTATTTACAAAAGGACAATGAACCACCAAGAATCTATTTGGCATAAAGTGCTTGTTTTTTTACCGCTTTGTAATTTCAAAAAATGGTCCGCACACACCAATGTTGCAGTCGGGGATTGTGCCCCTTTTATTAATGCCACCAACAATCAACGTTTCGGGGGGAACACAGCCTCCCTTCTTCAGGATAAATTCACAAAGTGCACAGTGCTATATTTTTATACCCTTAACTCCTCCCATCTCATCTGTGTAACATCTCATTAGTGCCATTTATGCAATTAACTCTTTAAGTTCATTCATATATGTTTATTTGTAACACATTCAAAACATGATATATACTCATATGCATTGGACTTGAATGAACTTAAAGAGTTAATTGCATAAATGGCACTAATGAGATGTTACACAGATGAGATGGGAGGAGTTAAGGGTATAAAAATATAGCACTGTGCACTTTGTGAATTTATCCTGAAGAAGGGAGGCTGTGTTCCCCCCGAAACGTTGATTGTTGGTGGCATTAATAAAAGGGGCACAATCCCCGACTGCAACATTGGTGTGTGCGGACCATTTTTTGAAATTACAAAGCAGTAAGGAGACCGGGCTTGGTCAACGGAGGACCAGCACCACCACGCAGAAAAGTGGAAGGAGGTGTGTGGTAATAGAATATTTTATTGCACTTGTTTTTTTACCCACATATCACAAACTCTGGGGTCCTTTTAAGGTGCTGGCACATTTACTTAGCTCGAGTGAAGGAATAGAATAAAAAATACTTCGAATTTCGAAGTGTTTTTTTGGCTACTTCGACCATCGAATTGGCTACTTCGACCTGTAACTACGACTTCGGATCGAACGTTTCGTACTAAAAATCGTTCGACCATTCAACCATTCGATAGATGAAGTACTGTCTCTTTAAAAAAAACTTCGACCCCCTACTTCGCTACTGTACCTAAAACATACTGAGCATCAATTTTACCCTATGGGGAAGGTCCCAATAGCTTTTCCAAGGTTTCTTTGATTTTAGTTCGATCGATGGATTAAAATCCTTCGAAACGTTCTTCCTTCGAACGATTATTCCTTCGAGTGAACGAATAGTGGTATTCGAAGTCGAAGGATTTAACTTCGATAGTCGAATATCAAGGGTTAATTAACCCTCAATATTCGACCCTTAGTAAATGTGCCCCCCAGTGACAACAGCATCCCCTGGGGTGCAATTGCTTGGTAAGTGAGCACTAAGGAGTGCATTCTTGCACCTCTTAGGGGGTTATTTAGCAAAGTTTAAATTTATCTCAATATTTTCTGGTACAAACTCCGATCAAATCTGCTCGGGTTTGTTACGCTTATTTATTATTACATTTTCCCGAAATTGTGGTTTGCAGGGAAACAAATCAGACTTTCATGATTTTTTTGGGATTTTTCACCCAAAAACTGAGATTTTTGCCCGAAAACTCTGAAAACTTCGGGGTATTTCACAAAACCCAGCGCACATCGGAAAAAATCAGTGGGACTTCTCCCATTCACTTATATACAACCTCAACAGGTCTGGGATGCCGAATTTTCTTATTTGGACTTTTCCATCCTCGGGGTTTAATACATTCTGGAAAATTCATGATTTTTTTAAAAGTCAGATTTTATTTTAAAAAAAATCACAAATTTTTCATGATTTTTGCATTTGGAGTTTAGTAAATAACCCTTTTAGTGTTCCAGCACTTGTACCAGGGGAATACAAAATGATCCCTATACATTCCTTTCTTATACATTAGCATGGTTTTGCATTTATTGCTATAAGGTGTCAGCATACATTCAAAATCCCCCGTTCCAGGAGTTTTGTTTCTATTTACAGTTGAGCAGAGGTATTATCATCAGGAAGATGACTTACTTTCTTGGCTGGTACAGGTAGAAATACACTCAATTCCAAGAGCTAACAAAAACATAAAAAGTCTCTATTTTTTACACGGAACCCTAAACATTAGATGCCAATCATTTAGTTCTGTGCTACAGTACAAACCTATGGTGCCATGTTGCTGATTTTATACCTATGATTTTTAGGAATAAAATACATAGTTGGCTTATTATGCGAGTTCCTCTTATCTAGGCAGATGTTGGCTTCATTGATTCAATGGTGTGTGAGTGGGTGAAACATTTTATTAAAAAGTACCAGAACTGAGCAAATCTGGATATAATGTAATAGTGCTGGCACCTTTTGATTTGAAATATTCAATATTTGCTGTATGGCTAATAATAGGCTTGATTTGCATCTCAGTCAAATAAAATACATGTTTCATCTTAATATATATATATATATATATATATATATATATATATCTATATATATATATATATATATATTCCAGTAGATGGACCCGCACTCATTCATTCTGGTGAAATAAATGTGCTTTTATTCACAAATTCATCTCCAACGTTTCGGTCCTCTCTGGGACCTTTTTCAAGAGGACCGAAACGTTGGAGATGAATTTGTGAATAAAAGCACATTTATTTCACCAGAATGAATTGGCGCGGGTCCATTTACTGGAATATAACATAAAGCTTTGACCAACGCACCATCATCGACAAAATCTGAACCCGGGAGGAGTGCGTTCACTGTACCGACAATATATATATATATATATATATATATATATATATATATATATATATATATATTTACAGATATATGTATGTGTATATATATATATATATATATATATATATATATATTTATATATATATATATATATATATATATATATATATATATATATATATATATATATATATATATATATATATATATATATTGAAATGTATGTGCTGTTTAAAATATACACCACTCCAAAAAAATTTCATTTTATTAGCCAGCATCTTATGATTTACTTATTCCATTTATTATTTTTTATTATCCTTAAACTTCTCGGTCCTTAAGCAGCAGATGCAGCTCATGATGATGACCTGACTTCTGTGGGAGAATGCACCAGGTGGCTAATTGTCTCTAAAACAAATAGTCTGATAATTAGCAGGAGAGCACAATGCCACAGAAGCCTCACCACCAACCTTTATTTAAGTTAAGCAAATGGGTGAGCAAACGATGCAGCTGCATCTTACTCTGACAAGTTAATAAGGGTGCCATACTTCATTTAGTCAGTTGCACTAGCCAAAGCGTGCCCTAAGGACCTGACATCAATGACTCTTGGATTGTGAAGTTAAAACAGATAAAACGATTATAACAAATACAAAGAAGCAGCACTTTCACTGCTAAAAAAATGATCTGAATCCCGGGCTATGCCATGCTTGTTACAAATATACAGCAGAAACAAGGTAAACGTAACAATGAATTTCACAAACGCTGCTGAAGAATCATGCGATCCATTTGAATCTTTCTGCTATATAATGCTGAAGAGAGGGTTGCTACATTAAAATGCTAAAATTAGGTTGGGTGTATTTTTTTAGAGAATAAACATTCTTTGTTTTAGGCTGTATTCTTTCTATGACAAAGGGCTTAACTACACGGGAGGTTTTGATCAGATGTTGTGAGTCAGATTTTATCTGATCCACAAAATCTTTTCATTAGTGATGGGCGACTAAATTCGCCAGGCTCAAATTCGTGGCGAATTTCCGCGTTTCACCATTGGTGAATAAATTTGCGAAACTGGTTCAAATTTGTCAACGTTTCCCTTGAACACCTTTAAAATAAAAGTATTCTGAAATCACTCTAATGCAGTTATCCAAAACCAGTAGCTCGTGAGCAACATGTTGCTCTCCAACCCCTTGGATGTTGCTCCCAATGACCTCAAAGCAGGAGCTTATTTTTGAATTCCTGACTTGGAGGCAAGTTTTAATTGCATAAAAACCAGTTGCACTGTCAAACAAAGTCTCAATCTAGGTTGACATGCCACAAAGGGGCTACTAAATGGCCAATCACAGCACTTATTTGGCACCCCAAGAACATTTTTCATTCTAGTGTTGCTCCCCAACTCGTTTTACTTCTGAATGTTGCTCACGGGTTCAAAAGGTTGGGGATCCCTGCTTTAATGTATAGAGAATTTTAGCATTGTTGAAAAATATTGCACAGTATTGAAAATAAATTTGGCATGCTGGTAGCTAAAATATTTGCAACACTGTTATTTAGCTTTTATTCAGCAGCTCTCCTGTTTGCAATTTCAAACTGCTAGGGTCTAAATTAGCCTAGCAACCGTGCATTGTTTTTTTGGAATATGAAGAGGAGAGGCCTGAATAGAAAGATACAAAGTGGAAATAACCTAAAAGCCCTACAGAGCATTTGTTTTTTAGATGGGGTCAGTGACCCCCATTGGAAAGTTGGAAAGACTCAGAAGTAGAAAGCAAATAATTCAAACTTTAAAAAAATAAATAAAGACCAGTTGAAAAGTTGCTTAGAACTGGCCATTCTATAACATACTAAACGGGAGAACCACCCCTTTAAATAGGGAAGTTCTAGTTATATTCATTAATGTAGGTATAGGATCACCTTATGCAGAAACCCGTTACCAGCAAGCTCTGAATTGCAGGCAGGCCATCTCCCATAGACTCCATTTTAAAGGGTGGTTTGCCTTTATGTTAACTTTTAGTATATCATAGAATGGCTAATTCTAAGCAACATCTTTCCTTGCTTTTGATTTATTTTCCTTCTTCTTCTGCCTCTTTACAGTTTTCAAGTGGGGGTCACTGACCCCGGTAACAAAATAACTATTGCCCTGTGAGGCTACAATTTTATACTGTTACTTTTTATTACTTTCTATTCAGGCCCTCTCCTTTTTTCCAGTCTCTCATTCAAATGAATGCCTGTTTTTTTATTTCTAAGTTAAAAATACTTCGAAATTCGAACCATCGAATTGAAATACTTCAGCTTTGAAGGTTTTTTCATCGAATTTGGGTATCCTGTGGTCGAAGTAACATCGTTCGAACGATTCAAAGGATTTCAGCGATCGATCGAATGATTTTACTTCGACTTCCAAAAACTTACAAAAATGCTCTAGGAGGTCCCCATAGGCTAACATAGCATTTCGGCAGGTTTAATTTGGCAAAGTATTGAAGTCAAAGTTTTTTTAAAGAGACAGTACTTAGATTATCGAATGGTCGAATATTCGAACGATTTTACTTTGAATTGAATTCGAAGTTGAAGTCATAGTATCCTATTCGATGGGCGAAGTATCCATAAAATTACTTTGAATTTCAAATTTTTTTACTTGAATTCACTTTGACCCTTGATAAATGTGCCCCTAAACGTTAGTTTAAAGATAAACAACTGAAAAATCCGAATTTTTCAGATTTCGGATATTCGGCGCTTGATAAATAACCCCCTAAATGTTAACCTGAAGAACTACCCCTTTAAATGATTTTCTAATAGACTTAAGGTATGAAGATCCAAATTATGGAAAGAATCATTACTCGGAAAACCCCAGGTCCCAAGCATTCTGGATAACAGGTCTAATACCTGCACTAGAATCTTATTTAAAGAGGACGTCCACCCAAGCATGTAAATTTGCTTAGAGAATTTGTCTAAAGGTCCCCATAGACGCAAAGATCTTTCGTTGGTGAACGACTGATTTTAGCGATAACCGACCAATCCGTCAAATTATCGTGAAGTTAGTGGGAATCGAACGATCGTACATCTTACGATTTTTCGTCGGACATCTGTCAGGAAATTGATCGGCCAGGTTAAAAATCTTTATCGGCCCCAGTGCAATCTATCTATGTTTGCAGGGCCAAGCAGGCAGCTATTGCTGGCAATATCTTTTTAGTTGATGGACAAATCGTATATTTAAATGATCGTTTCGAGTTAGTCGTGGTCTCATGATAACGAAAAGGTCTTTTAAAGATCTTTACATCTATGGCCAGTTTTAGCTGTTTGTCTGTCAGTTTAGTAGCCCTGTATATGCAGGCAACTCCTCTATGGACTCTTTGGGACACGGCCTATTAATAATTCATAGCCTTCCGGGTAAGGGGTCTTATATTTGTACTAAAACTGTTACCTTTTGTGTGAATGAATAACATTTGGGTTATCTTTATCAGAAAGTTACCCGTTTGTAGAAACGAGTGCGCTAACTGTTGTTTTAATAACAATTCCTTTAAACCTAAATAAAAATACATGTTTTCTATTCTGGGCAAAAGAGGCACAGCGAATGTTATAATAGTTTGTTCCATATAAAATCCAATTGGGTTGAAACTAAACTGTTCCAAGTAAGAAGCAATTATAGTTCTTTCACTATACAATTTAGGAAAGCAATTTGTTTTTTCATGAGGCATTGGGAAGGCACACAGAGGGATGGGAAGGCATGTTGCTGATAATATAGTGCTATGCAGCACTGATAAACAGAGTGATACACTACTGATTGTTTTTGGTATAAATAGTAATGATACGGTGTACAGCTTCTCAATCTAGTATTTATTGCATACAGTCACTAACATTATCAGCATTTGGGCCACTGAGATTAACCTAAAGCATTGTCATTTTCATAATACAGCAAATTAATTATAATGCTTATTAGGCTTTAGACGGTCAGAGGGCAGCAAATACAATCAACCTTTGTAGTGTCAGGCACTGATATGGCCCTTTTTATTGGTGTCACTCACAACTACTTTCCCACAAGGGAATTTCTGAGGGGAATTGTACAGACAGGAGTCTCTGCAGACTTTAGCTGTATCTCATTATGGTCTCATTAACATGGGGAAACAACCCCAGGCCTAAAGAATATTTTGTTTTGACATTAATATTTTGGCACAAATATATATCTCTGAATCAGCACCACTGCAAATCATGTCTTATATATGTCCATTGTCATTTATATCAATGTCAGGGCATTTTTTTCACTTGTAGTTGCTTTTTCTAACTTTCAAGATTATTTAGATGATTACTTTACATGCACTGTACTGGGCAGTTGCACAGCTCATTCATGAATGTACAAAATTAAGCTAAATATATATTGTATATATACATCAGTCTACTGAGTATCCACACTCCAAGGCTAACTTTACTTCCATATACGAGCAGGGTGCACAGTTGTAATTTATGTATATCCACGAATATCAAAAACCGGCACACCTATGTGAAAATCTTTACCTTTTATTTGCATCATATCAGAGTCCAAAGTTTCTGTCCTCATGAGGACCTTTTTTCCAATGTTCTGGTCCTCATGAGTCCTAATGAGGACCGAAACGTTGGACTCTGATATGATGCAAATAAAGAGATGAAGGTGCCGGTTTTTTATATTCGTGGATATATACATACATACAGTATATATATATATATATATATATATATATATATATATATATGTATACTGCATATACACACACATAGGGGCATATTTACTAAAGCGTGAAGCGGCTAACGCTAGCGCAAATTCGCGAGCGTGACGTCATTTAGTTACTTTGCCAATTTACTAACGGGTGCTGGCATAAATTCACTAGTGAAGTGGACCTACTCTAGCGCTACTTCGCACCCGTACGGCAGGCGAAGTTGCGCTATGGTGAAGGGACGTAACTACGCTAATTCACTAACTTGCGTATTTTACTGAACCAGACTTTACTGCGCCAGACTTTACTTTGCCAGGTCAGACCAGGAGAAGTTCAATACAATAGATAGGAGTTTGTCCAAAAATAGCTGAAATTTTTCTAAGTCCCAAAAAAACGCTGGTGTCTTTTACTTTTTTATGGGTGATAGTATGAAAAATAGCATAATTTTTTTGGGGGGTACCCTCCTTCCCCCCTACATTTCCAATATGGCAACTCAACGATACAGTGGGCATATGTGTAGGGCAATAGAACACCTTTATTTTATTTTTTAAAGGTTTCCTGGCCTTGTGTAATGTAATGTAGTTGCTGCAGCATATACGTCCATTATATTTTAACTTCTCGTCGTACGCAAATTAGGCATCACTAGTGTAACTTCGCTTTGCCTGACGAATTAACGGGAGCGCAACTATGATACCGTTCGCCTCCCTGAGTGCAACTTTGCATTTTAGAGAATTTGCGTAGCGCTGGCGAAACTACGCCTGGCGAAGTGCGGCGAAGCTGTCGCTGGCACAACTTCGGATCTTAGTGAATTTGCCCCATAGTTCCAATTTGTACCACTATCCAAGCTCCTAATTTTTACTAAATCACTTGCATTTCTGAATTTCTGTGCATTCCTTCAGTGATGTCAGACCATGCCATGCTGGGGTATTAAAGGGGTTGTTCACCTTTAAATTAACTTTTAGTTTGATGTAGAAAGTGATATTCTGAAGCAATCTGCAATTGATTTTCATTTTTATTATGTGTGGTTTTTGAGTAGAAATATAAATAAATGTGTAGCCCCCATTTAAATGTGTAACCCCCATTTGAAAGCTGCAAAGCGCTAGAAATAGAAGGCAAATAATTAAAAAATTACAACAAAAATAAATAATCAAGACCAATTGAGAAGTTGCTTAGAATTAGCCACTATATAACTAAAAGTTAATTTAAAGGTGAAACAACCCGTTAATCCACCAACATATACTACTAGATACAAAAAATATATAGGAATTACACCCCTCTGTAGTAAAAGTTTGTTAGAAGTATGCAAGTAGTTCCGTGACTACATAATGGCACTAGGCAGAAAGACTTGTATATAGGCCTTTATTAGGATAATAGACAATAGCTATGGCATTTATATATTATAACATTATGATGGCAGGGATATAGAAATGAATAAGGAAAGTGTTGGTCAGCCCTCTTGAAACAATGATGAGGCAGCGAATCTAGAATTCACCCAAATCTGAATCCTGCAAAAATTGCTAGGATTTCTTTGCATTTAAAACAGCCAATAAGTAGTGAATTCACATATTCATTTGAGTCGACTCTGAACTGAAAAGATTCAGTCGAATCCCAGCAATCTTTGCAGGATTTGGATTTGGTCAAATCTTTAGGGCTTGGATTTGTGATTTTAAAGCTCAGGACAATTGACGTATATATATTTTTGTATACAGACAGTGTACTTTTTAAATTTATCTCAAATGTCAATATGTTAATTAGGGTTCCAATATGGATTGTGATTCAGCCAAATATTTTATGGAGGATTTGGTATTCTGGCCAAATCAAAAATGGGTTTAGTGCTTCCCTAATATTCACAGAATGTATGGGGGAGCTACATATAATACTTATATACAGAATATCTCAGAATAAGAAGCAAATTAATCTGGTTTGGTATATGAGATAAATGCACGGCTGCACTTCATTTTCTTCACAGAAGTAAATGGCATATGTGTAAGGTACAGGTATAGGATCCATTATTTGGAAACTCGTTATCCAGAAAGATCTGAATTATGGGAAGGCTATCTTCCATAGCCTCCATTTTAATCAAATAATTAACATTTTTAAAAATGATTTCCTTTTTCTCTATAATTATAAAACAGTACCTTGTACTTGATCCCAACTAAAATATAATTAATCCTTACTGGAGGCAAAACAATCCTAGTGGGTTTAATGTTTAAATGATTTTGTAGTAGACGTAAAGTATGGTAAGATCCCTTATCCAGAAAACCCCAGGTCCCAAGCAGTCTGGATTACAGGTCCCATACCTGTATTGTTGTAATACAGGTTGTGATGTTTGTACATGGTCAATTGACAGGAGCCAATGAGATGGTTGTTTTAAGCAGCTATTTAAAAATACTGTTGACTTGTTGTCGGTTGTTAGATTTTTAACGTTTAACTCACCCTTGGGAATAGCCAATAGTCAGTTTCCTTTGTAGGAAACATTTTATACCAGGGAGCATTTGTTGGATCAATATTCATTGCTGCAATTTTAGAATCAAGCAGCATTTTACCTGACATTTGTAAATAATATTAAACATTTTGACACATTTACACTTGTATCTCTGCAAATGTTAGTTGTTATCATCAATCAGCCATGTTTTAATAACTACGTTAACTTGTTTGGTATTCTTCTATGATAATTGCTGGTTTACAATGTTTAAGTTGTACTCTAGAACAATATGGGTTTCTCAGCATTCTATTTGAATCACAACATGCAAAAATAAACTATTAATACTACTATTAGTTACCATAGAATGTTGACCTTGGCTAATGGCTCAACTATAGGCCCATTCTAAATCAAGATTAACATTTTACATTATAGAGTGGCCACAATTCTAAGCAACTTTTCGATTGGTTTTCATTATTTTTTTTATAGTTCTTGAATATTTGCCTTCTTCTGATTCTTTCCAACTTTCAGATAAGGGCCACTTACCCTAAAAAAGCAAATGCTCAGTAAAGTTACAAATCTATCACTATTGCTACTAAGTACACATTCTTTCTATTTCAGTGAACAGGACAGCTGCTGAATAAAAAGCTAAATAACTCAAAAACCACAAATAATAAAAAAACTAATTGCAAATTGTCTCAGAATATCGCTGTCTACATCATAGTAAAAGTTATCTCAAAGGAGAGCAATATTCCCTAAGATTTCATGCAGTAAGAAGGATGTGTTAGAGGATAAGGTCTATGCAGGAGACCTTTCCAATCCAAATTTTTCTGCACAGCATCCTGCATGCTGTGCTGGGTTCTGGGGGGTGAAGCTGTGATATCTACATCAGACCATCCATACTGGCATAATGTTCCTGACCACTATACGAGCAATAATGTACTTTGGGAAAGGATGAAGCACTTAACATAACAGTAGGTTAGTATGGGCCTCGGTAGGTTTTAGGTGGCGAACTAGGGGGGTCGGAGACAGTACTTCGATTATCGAATGGTCGAATATTCGAACGATTTTTAGTTTGAATCGAAGGACGTAGTCAAAGGTCAAAGTAGCCAATTCGATGGTCGAAGTAGCCAAAAAAACATTCGAAATTCGAACTATTTTTCCTCTATTCCTTCACTCGAAGTTAGTGAATGGGCCCCTTTATGTATCTTTATTTTTATAAAAAGGTTTTCGTCACCTTTAACCCACCCTTCCCCACCCCAGGTCAGTAGGAAGCATCTAAAAACTTGGGTTCCATAATCTAAAAAAAAATAGATGGCGTCACCATGATTTTAGAGTATGGAAAAGTTCATATACATGGCCCACTAGCCAGTGTTTGCCAGGTGCACTTATTATGGAGACCCTCTTCTCTTTGTTAAACAGTAGACCCTTAATTGACAGATAATTTGCAGTTGGTCTTTAGAAGATCAACGCAGGCACAATAAAAGTAGGTACAATGGTTGCATAGTGGAAATATATCAAGTATACATCAATACTTGCAAAGTATTCTGTGGCTCCACAAGTGAACAAAATTCTAGTCTGAGCAGTTCTGCTAGCCCAAGAGCAAAAGAATGATAATTTTGCTGATTTGTTTTTTTAAAGCAATACCCTAACTTGCAGTGTCGGACTTCAGGCCACTTCTATGTTTCAAGTCATGCATGACCAAGAATCTGAATCTTATTGAAGTGTTATAAGTTATATCCTCCCATTAACATATCCAAACTATAAACACAAAAAAACTGATTTAATCTACATTTTCTTGAAATAAGAGGCTTAATTTACCTAAACAGTATCCTAGCCCTCTGTAAAAACACAACAGCCAAGTCTCTCTTGCACACACCTGAGAAAGTAACATATTGGAATGGAGTCATAAAATTAACCTTTCAGTCAGTTGTGTGTGTGTGTGTAGGCCCAACACAACTTGCTCATGATTTACCATCAGAGACTCTAACTAATGTGTGTTAGTTGTGTGAAATGCTATTACACTGTAATTCTGCATTCTGGGTAAAAAAACATGGCAATTTGCATGTGTTTTTGCAATTGTGTCAATTGCAATTGACAAGGTATAAGGTATTTTGTTTAAATATATTATTAAATAATATATTATTAGAACATGAACTGCAGGAAGAAACATAGTGAAGGCAGGAATATGCAATGCTAATGGTGGTGCAAATAAAATGAACCTACCTTTGAAATGTATATGGGTTAAAAGCAGAAGTAAATGGATTATGCACTATACATTTGGGGCATCAGAGGAGGTGGTAGTAATGCTTAGGCTTGGTTTAGATAAGCTTAGGGTGGCTACCTGTTGAGATTTGCTTACCTGAGCTTGTTTCAACAGCAAGATCAAATGGTCTGTAGAGTGGAACAATGTAATACATAGGGGGTTGAAATCATTTTGAGAAGGAATAGATACCTTAAGTCTATATCATAATAATATGAAGTTACAGTATACATTTTACGTCACCTACAAGCAAACTGCCAGATATGTATTTCCTTTATGTAAAAAAATACAGGCAAACACATGCAAAGATTCTTTTCCCTTTTAAAACAGGTAAATTCTCTGAAAAAGGCGCTCCTTCTATTTGCATGAACACTTCTTCCGTTGTATCTCCTGGAACATCGCCTTGTGAGAGCAAACAACATACCAGAACAAGGCTGCATTTATATGCAAACACTCCCTGAGTTATTGCACCTATTACTTTTTATTAGTAGTAAAAACAAAAAGGACACAAGGAACTGCTCAACGTGGAGCAGTTATGAATTTGACATAAATAATAGTAACAATAAGTTGCAAATGGAAAGCTACCAGTGCCATATTAATATCTTTCTAATAAAAAGAGAACTGTTTGCTGTACTCACTGTATGGCAAATGTGGTACAGCTTTACTTTTACACAATATTTATGTTACTAAACATTTGCTTTAGGAAAAAACTGTGATTAAAAATGAAAGTCTCAGAATACTGGGCACTGACTAGTCCCTCGCTGCTCTTTAGAGAATGTTTCCATAAAATACAGTGCATCTTGCTGTTTTATTTCATTGTTTGTGGTCCTGGCAAAATTGTATTGTCCAGCTGCCCAGGGTAAATGAGCAGCAAGAACTAGGATAGCACCATGACTGGTCAGGACTCAGTATTATTGTTTGTTTTATTGCTGTAAAAAATGTTGAGTTTACTAAAGAGCATTTTTGCATATTTATGTAGATTGAGAAAATTTTCTGACTATTATCATTCTTGCCTTGCAGGTCATAGACAGCAGTAGGTCTGATAAAGTAGTGGCTCCTTTACAAGCAGTTGGTTCCTATGACCCCATGAGCACACCTCCAAATCGACTCTCCTTGGCCCTTGCATCTATTTTCAGTGGTGATCCCAGTCCCAACGTCGTCCAGAATCATTGTAAAAGTATTTCACCAAACAAAGAATATACTGTAGGAACTTGAGACAACAAGTTAAGAAGGTGCAAGGCTTATATCTACATTTATTGCACTGTACTTTTTTCTGCCCCAAGTTCCTATGTTCCTTGACCCTTATGGACAGCAGGGGCTGCCTGAAGTTGCAGGCCAGTAATATCTGGACTCCAGTTAAGTCTTGAATATCTGGATACAATGGCACAGTTCCCTTTCCCCTTTTCCAACCTAGGCTGAATAATTCAGGCTTGTTCTAAACAGACTTTGTGAATCTACTCCAGATCTGGTCATTGCAAAGCAAATAATTAGAATAACAGCGCACAGAAATCCACCTGCACAATGAATTCCTGCTAACGAATAATTCACAACAAAGTTGGTCTCTACCTTGCAAGAACCAAACATGGTTGCCCTCTTTATTTCAAGAGATTATAAAAACCATAACAAGACATTTCTTCTCTATAGACATTTGAATTGCTTCAGTTGTAGCAGTGGAATACAGAACAGGTATGTAAAGAATAGACATAGAAGCATGTATGGGACATTGTGGGTTGGTGACTTCTGTACCTGCAATCTGCACCCAGGCAAAAAAATGCAATTTAATCCACCGCTCACACACATATCACAACAGCTTTACCTGCAGCCATCCAACAAGTAAATTATATCAACAGGAATAGAAAGAAAGTTGGAGGAGGAGAAGCTTTTGGAAAAGCAGGTTTGGTCATTTCAAATCCACAGATAATTCAACTTGCACCTGCCAAATACCCATCGTACAATGCTAGTACTATAGGTGCCCAACTTGCTGTCACCAATGATGGTAAACGACTTCTACTTTTTTTGCTTAATGCTAATGCATCATTCAAGTACCAGCTCTCATTATGTATTAAAAAGTGTGATCTTCAGAAAGATTTGGAATTTGGTCTCTAGCACAGAGACAAAATGGAAGAGAGGACAATACAAATTCGAAGTTTCTTGAATTTATTCGCCGGCGGCGAATCACAGGAATTCGCGTGAATTCACGCCTGGCGATTAAATTCGCACATCGCTACTAAACAGGTTTGGATGGCCAGTTATGGATGTTTTAATAAAAAATTAATTTCCACTTCATGTTTAATTTGAAAAGGACTTTTATTATACAGTGTTATATGTCTGGGTGAGATAGAAACGTCATACAGGAATACTATATTTTTTCAGCACTCTATAAGCATAATAATGAAATTAAGACTAGTGGGGGAATGTAATATGTCTTGCCAGCACAAAAAACCTGAGCAAAGATACTTGTAAATGTTAGTGACCAAGTTTGTGTCTTTTTTGACCAATTAAAGACCTCAATGACTTCATTGCAATCATTATGTATGTTATTAAATTTCGCAAGTGCCAAGTCTTTTTAGCAACAAAATATTTAACAATACTCCAGAGCAGGTGTTAACGCTAAACCTTTGTGCTAAACCTTTGTTTGTTGAAAATGCGAATGTAATATTCGCCAGCGGCTGATTTTACATTGCAAGCCGTGCTAAACATTCACAAAGATGCCCTTTTAAATAACGCTTGCGACTTTTAATTACATTACCCCTTAAATTAACCAATTGTTCTGTTTTTGCTGTCAACTGCTTCTTTGTTTTTATAAAGAAAACCATAGATCATTTCCTGAGCAAGGGTATCTATAGGTGGAATATATGTATACAGGTATGGGACCTGTTATCCACTTGGAACCTGGGGTTTTCTGGAAAATTGATTTTACTGTCATTTGGGTCTTCATACCTTCATAGTCTAGTAGAACATCATGTAAACATTAAATAAACCCAATAGGCTGGTTTTGCTGTCAATAAGGATGAATTATATAATTTTTTGGATTATTAGGATAAAATGGAGTCTACGGGAGATGGTCTTTCTGTAATTCGGTGCTCTCTTGATAACGGGTTTCTGGAAAACGGATCCCATACCTGTACATGTTTTTAATTTATAGAAACAAATGCAGGCAATGTTGTATTCACGGAATGTGGAGACCCACAGCAATTTTGGAATGGAGGAAGCCAGTGGCAAACTATTCCCATTTTTTTGCACTTAATACACTGCACTGCTTTTGCCACTATTGCTAATTATAGTCTGTGAAGAATGTCCCAGGTAAATTCCCATTCACATCTATAAATGTAAATATTCTAACAAATATTCTTCCAATAAAGCAAGCAACCCATACTTTGTTGCTTTGTCAAAGGCAAGTAAACAGAAGATTTAGCTTTAAAACAGGGTTGTGTTTTGCCCTTAAGGGAAATCTACAAAAATTGATAATTTGCTGAAAATTATTCTTAGTAACATTTTGAAAAAGCGGGGTAAAATCTAAGCAGCAAACGAAGCCTGCACAGTTGTAAAATAATTTTAAATTAGTATGTGAAAGAATAGCTAAATCTTGACATATTTCTTAGGAGCTTATTATCATGCGACGGTGCTGTAGTATCTTGATCTTGTTACTGATGTGCCACATATGAATAAGTGATTAATTACCACAAAGGCTAACACAGTGCATAGAGAGAGTACTGGAGCTCACCCTGAAAGCGGGTCTTAAACACATTTATTGCCCTTTAAGTGCATTTCATTAAGGCCAATTAAGGACTTTCGTGTCTTATTAGAAAAATGAAAGAGATTTATGAGGTAGGTTGTAAATGCTTGCTTTTTAGCAGATATTAAACTGCACAGAAAGGAGAGGAATTAGAAGCTTAAAAAAAATAACCACACAGAAAAGAAACTTCCATTTAATTGTTTTAGATAGGGATTAAAAAAAAAAACTCTGTACTTCTGAGTTGTAGTAATTTACATTCACCTCTGTCAGATAATTAGAAGCATTACCCTCTGTACTTACTATGTGCAACAACAGTAACATTTGGGCAATGATAATGATCTATGCAATAAAGCCCTGACTGAGAGGGCAGTAACAGACTAAAGACCTTTAAATGATATGTGGCTCCCGGGGTGTAACAGATGCTTCATAAAAACCTTTCATCTCTATACCTTTGAGAGTATGTGGCTTTGTATACAGAGAGCTCACTTTGCCTCCACATTTAACATTTATTCTCCATAAGTTGCTATACATACCTCCCAACTGTCTCGTTTTTCGCGGGACAGTCCCGATTTTGACAGCTCAAGCCACAGTCCCGGATTGTTACTGAAATGTCCAGACTTTCTCTTTGATCTCCTGCACTGAACAGTCAAAAAAAGAAATGATACAGAGGTTCTAAAACGTATTAGGCTTTTGGCAGAGAGCCCAGAATATGTGGCAGGTGCACTTTGATACTTTTGTAACAATTTAAGATAAGTAAAGATACAATTGTAACAATTTAAGACAATCACCTTCATTAGCAAAACTGTAATAACACATTTTGTTAAATTTGTTAATTTTGTAGAATTAAAGGGGAACTCCACAAAAAACATAACTTAAGCTTTTTGAAAAGTCAACATAGTTTCAAGCAACTTTGCAATATACATCAATTAATGACTTTTCATGATTTGTAATGGTTTCTTTAGAGTTCCCCTTTATGGTAATTAGGGGGTGTGGCTACAAACATGGGCGTGGTCAACAAAAATTGCTGGGCTCCTCTTTCTATTTCCAAAATGTCGGGAGGTATGGCTATGTGTGTTCTTGCTAAGCAGCTCTCAAGAAAGATGCATTAAGTTCCATATGGGTTAGAAAGCTTAATGTGTTGTGAAGAGCACAGTGAATAATGCCTGGTACAGGAAACTTGATCAAATGAATTCAAGGCGTAATACCTTTTAATTATTAGGAAAATAAGCAATCAAAACTGCTTTAAATACATCTAGTTTTACATATTTGATTTACAAAGCTAATAGTGAAGTTGAATGAAACCAGCTGCATAAACCCGTAACAGCCGTGGATATGTACATGTATCAGAATGATTATTATTGAAATAAAATAAGATGCTTTTTTGCATAGGTTTTCTCTGGAAGCGAGCATACACATCATTAAAATAAAAAGCTCTCAGTCTGTGAATAAATGGAATGTTAAAACTTTCTGTATTATTCAGAACTCAATTTTGCTTTCTTTTTTAGAATATATTATTTTTAGGATTATTCAGGCCTGCTTAGTTGAAAGGTTTTATTATATCAATAGTACAAAATAAACTGTTGGCGTAATAGACACTTTACATTTATCAGGCAATTCTGCTAAAGACAGTCTCCACTGAAAGTCTGAACTGATTTGTATCTTTACAATGGACATACACAACAATGAATCATTTCTGTGGGTTGATTGTATGATACATGACATGTTTGAGGTGGGATTATATTGTACAAAGGAGTCCATGCTGGGGGCCATAGAAACCTCTTGGAGGATGCATTATATAGTAATGGCAATGGTTTAATAAAAAGACATTTGTACATAAAATACCTTTTTCTCACTCTGAATGGGCGTTTTTTCTTGTGGCAACTTTTATTGTCTCTGTGACTTTTTTGTCCAAATGCATTGAAGTCAATGGGCTTTTTTCTTATTGTGATTATATTTTGTCCAAATGCATTAAAGTCAATGGGCATTTTTGTTATGGCGAATTTTTTGTCTTAGCAACATTTTTGTCCTGTGACTTTTTTGTCACGGCACAAAAAAGTTTCCACTGTGAATTTTTGCCGCATTTTCTCGAAATGCAGAGTTTCTCTGCGAATCCATGGCTTATGAAAAAAATTTGTTCATCACAATATAATCTAGTAGAATTAAGTCAACGGCAATGGAAATTCAATGGGTTTTTTTTTTAAAACATTTTACCACTCATCAGATTGGCTTCTTCAGTTCAACTGAAGTGAAAAAGTCCATTTATGCCAAAGTGGAGAAACCATCCCTGAACAGAGGAGGGGGCCTGAGACACTGCTTGTCATCAACCCACAATGCTTCTTTGCTATCCTTACCTCGATGGATTCACAACAATTCACACTTCCAGTCATATACATTGAACATTTTCTCAATGACAATCATGGTACCATTGTTACTGGATCACACTTTCACACATCTATGAGTTTCAGCCCACACCTTACTGAATTTCAATGGAATCATTGTGATTGGATGTCTGTGCCTTTACTACCCTCAAGGGTTTAAATGCCAGGGAATGCCCTACCACATCAGTTGAAGTGAAGAAGCCACTCGGATGAGTGATGAAACATTTGTCCAGTTGCCTTTGACTTAATTCTACTAGAGTGCCCCACAAATGACTCATAAGGTCTGTTGGGCTTAATGAAGTCATTGCCACATGGATAAGAAACTGGCTACAGGAACGGGTACAGAGGCTAAATATTTGTAAGGGGATTTTTACAGTGAGAGCTGTGAATTCTCTCCCTGAATCAGTTGTACAGGCTGATACATTAGATAGCTTTAAGAAGGGGGTTGGGAGGCTTTTTAGCAAGTGAGGGAATACAGGGTTATGAAAGATAGCTCATAGTACAAGTTGATCCAGGGAATGGTCCGATATCAAGCATTCTTTGGTTCTAAAAGAAAAAAAAAAGCTGCATGGCAAAAATCCCAAACTATGTAGATAAAGCTAACATATACAATTTATTACAGAATGATTAAAATAGCTATTGACTGAGAACAATGAATAATCTAATACACATTGTGCTAGCTGGAACTTGTTCACAGATGTTATACAGTAAGTACTTGACTTTAGATGCTGTTCATGAGATTACATGTATCGCTACATGTTAAGAAAGAGATAGTCCGAATAGAAAAGGCAACACTCAATGTATAATATATTAAAAATGGCTTATTTTTTAATTTCTGTTGCATAAAACCCATGTGTAATGTCAAACAGAGCCTCCTTTAGGCTGTCAGTGGCCAAATGGCCAATCACAGCCCATATTTGGCACCCCCAGGAACTTTCTGCTTATGTTGCTCTCTAACATATTTTTACATTTGAAAGTGGTTCAAAGGTAAAAACAAGTTTTGGGAATCCTGTTATAGATTATTAACTGTCCCAATGCAGTTGATAGTCTAAGGTCCCTAATGCATTAACCCCATGTATTGTCAGTTCTCACATTAACCAATTATGAACCAATTAACCTGTATATTTATGGGGTATAGGAGAAAACCAGAGTATCTGGAGAAAACCCACACAAGCCCAGGGAGAACATACACAATCTATATAGAAAGTGTCCTGGCTGGAATCAAACTTGAGGCCACCATTGTGCAACTGTGCTACAAAGTTTCCTTTTAATTGCGATATCTTTATACAGTACCTGTAATCTCTCTTGACCTATAGCAGAAATACAGTATTAACCCATCCTGTTTAACTCTTTCTTATTCTAGCATCTTTATTCTCTCTCACTCTCCATTTCTTTCCTCCATTTTATTAATTTTTACTTCTTTCAAGCCATTTTAATTTGTGCATTTAAAATGCATTCAATCATCGGAATAACTGGAGCATTTGTAATTATCATCATACAGTAGGCAGGAGAGATTTCTAGTAAGAACTATTCTCTTCATTTGTAAGCTATGCCTGCAAATGCACTTAACTCTAGTTATAAAGGTATTGTGTTGGGAGGACCGGTGTGAGCTCCATTTATTTTGCAAGACAGGGCCAATAAGCAACGAATAACATCATACCATTGCATTAGTTATTTACGACAATGTCCACTTCTAGAAGATAATAACTGAGACCAAAAATGATATTGGATATTGGTGCTTTTTTTGTCACTTCACTGTGTTTTTGTTTACTCTTTCCTCTTTAGTCCCTGTATGGTTTCAATCATCTGTTCTAAAAGACTAATATTATCTTAAGCCTTACACGTTTTAATGCTTGTAGCTGTAGGGTTAAAATGAACTGCAAGCCATGAAAATGCAAGCAAAAATGCAGATTTTCCAGACCTATAAAGGATTTTTTTATTATTTTATCTTCAGGCCAGTTTACAGTTCATGTAGAGGATGTAAAGAAGCTACTCGGTAAGTGAGATCACCTGCCTACAAGTTCTTCTTTTGTGGCAGATTCATTTAAAAACACAATTCATCAAAAGAATGTATGTTTTTTTTCATGTTCACTGAAGAGGGATAAATACACAGACAAACTTGTTTACAAAGTCCCTGTTTATTAGGACTATAAAAAGTATGTTATGAATAAACAAATGAGTAAGACGATACAGGGAAAACGGCCATGGGAGCTTAAAAACAACCAGAAGTATAAACCTGTGCCGTGCTCTGCAGACGGTTAGACAGTCTGCTGCAAAGTTAGGGCAGATGCCAGAGATGAGACCAGCCATAGATAGAACAGAAGTACAATCCAGAGCCTGGCATCTGGGTCGTTTATCTGCCAAGCTTGCCTCATGAGTAGCCACAATGGCTGGCTCCTCCACAGAAACCAACAGTGAAAGAGGACAAAAGGTTCTATGTTCCACACTGCCAGAAATAGGTATGGGTAGTGCCAAAGCAGCATTGCAGTCACAAAACTGTGCCAATCTCCTTTGGAACTGGATTTTCTTTTTTTTATAAAAACAAGTGAAAACATCCTTGCTAAGGGAAGAAGAGAAACCACAGCAAAACACTTGTTTCTATCAATTTTCGTCTTTTTTGCCCTTCATTAAGGCGATGCTAAACTGACACATACATACACACTTGCACTGGCTCATCCTCGCTGTTGCAAATTATAAAGTTGGCTATTCATTTGAGTCAAATGAATTAAACAAAAAATAACGTAGTGCTCTCATAAAAAGCTAACATGCTGTAAATATCTTGGACCCTGCTGCTGATATGAATTACTTTTCAGACATAGTAAAACACTGCTGAAATCTGCTTTAAAAATACAGTTGCCTCGACATTTTAGGTTACAGTCCATCTGTCCCTTTCTGGTCTTTATTGAAATGTTAATAAATATGAAATGGAACAGGAGGAAAGGTGTCAAGTTTGTGTTTATAACAATATTTTCCATAAATGCTTTTTTTTCCAACAGACTCTCCTTATGCTTGTTAACGTCTGCGTTTTTTACAAGTGGGTCTTGAAGAGCTAATCCAGCAAATATGTGGATTAGCTAACTACTGTACATTTAAATCTCCAGGCCGGCAAAGTTTATGTTTCACTTTCTTAGCACTGTGTCCTTATAACCCTTGGTTTTAGATTATATTATTTGGTCTTTAAAAAATAAATGTGACGTTGCTGGATCACTCTCTTTATTAGCAATGTATGACACACATCTATGTCCCACCAAAGCTTCTTATAGTAACTTGTCAGACACATAAGCACCCTTTGTTGCAGTGTCGGAATGGGGTGACACTGCCAGAATACACTCACTTTCATTATTATCTTAATCACTTCTCCTTACATATTATCATTTATTCTTCCATCTCCCTTCTTGCTACCCATTCATAAATGGGGAATGGCCATGGTATAGGCATACAAGATATTTGGTTGGTTGAGCAGGATACCCACTGACACCTGCACCCACCAGGAGTTTTTCTGATATCCCATTGGGCAAATCTGACACTGCCTTGCTGAATTTGACATTTTGCCAGTGGAAAGCTACAGAATAAATACATTTTCTGATTAATATTTTGCCAAACTCTGTACTGAGACAGTTGAATGCCAAAGACTAAATTAATGCACCAAATCCTGGATTCAGCTTGGGATTTGGCCAAATCCAAGCCTTTTTAGCAGGATTTGGAAGAATTCAAGAGCCTTACTGAAAAGAATCAGAACTCTTAAAGGGATCCTGTCATCGGAAAACATGTTTTTTTCAAAACACATCAGTTAATAGTGCTACTCCAGCAGAATTCTGCCCTGAAATCCATTTCTCAAAAGAGCAAACAGATTTTTTTTACATTCAGTTTTGAAATCTGACATGGGGCTAGACATTTTGTCAATTTCCCAGCTGTCCCTGATCATGTGACTTGTGCCTGCACTTTAGGAGAGAAATGCTTTCTGGCAGGCTGCTGTTTTTCCTTCTCTATGTAACTGAATGTGTCTCAGTGGGACATGGGTTTTTACTATTGAGTGTTGTTCTGAGATCTACCAGGCAGCTGTTATCTTGAAATCCATTTCTCAAAAGAGCAAACAGATTTTTTTATATTCAATTTTAAATTCTGACATGGGGCTAGACATTTTGTCAATTTACCAGCTGCCCCTGGTCATGTGACTTGTGCCTGCACTTTAGGAGAGAAATGCTTTCTGGCAGGCTGCTGTTTTTTCTTATCAATGTAACTGAATGTGTTGCAGTGGGACATGGGTTTTTACTATTGAGTGTTGTTCTTAGATCTACCAGGCAGCTGTTATCTTGTGTTAGGGAGCTGCTATCTGGTTACCTTCCCATTGTTCTTTTGTTTGGCTGCAGGGGGAAAAGGGAGGGGGTGATATCACTCCAACTTGCAGTACAGCAGTAAAGAGTGATTGAAGTTTATCAGAGCACAAGTCACATGACTTGGAGCAGTTGGGAAATTGACAATATGTCTAGCCCCATGTCAGATTTCAAAATTGAATATAAAAAAATCTGTTTGCTCTTTTGAGAAATGGATTTCAGCGCAAAATTCTGCTGGAGCAGCACTATTAACCGATTCATTTTGGAAAAAAGAAATTTTCCCCATGACAGTATCCCTTTAAAAACAGGTGACTTTAGGTCACGTGATTAAGGCAATTACATTTTCTTTCTGCACACTGAAGCACTTAAGGGGGGATGTAATATGCTTTGTTAGCTCAAAAAACATTTGCAAAGATGCTTGCGAATGTTAGTGACCCTGTTTGTGACATTTTTTACTGATTAAAGACCTCAATGACTTCCCCACAAATTATGTAATAAAATTTTGCAATCACAAACCATTTTTTGCAACAATATATTTAAAAAAAACTGCAGAGCAGGTGTTAATGGCTTGCAATGCGCAATTAAGATTTGCAATGCAGCATAAGCCTAACGAAGAATATTACATTGCGAAAGGTAACTTTTTATTACCAAAGTTTTGCTCTTGCAAATTTTATTACGTTTACCCCCATAGACTTTCTTTCCCTTTATCGCTCCCCTAATTTTCATGTACAAATTAGGCTTTGGATTTGGTTTGAATCCTTCCTGAAAGATGCAGTATTTGGAAAATCATGAAAAAAATGTATTCAGTGCATCCCTCCTCAATAAGCAGTAATAGCGATGATCTTGCTACTTAGTACAATATACAATATCTTAATAATTACCCAAGCTCTAAAATACTGTAAGTACAAACAGAGCCAACATTAAGGGGGTTATTTAATAAAACTCAAATGTATCTCATATTTTTATTAAACCAAGCTTGACCAAACTCCCATAAACAATTTTATCTTACTTATCAATAAAAAAACTCAAAAAAGTTGAGTTGGGAAAAATCGAGCAAAAACCTGAATCATGCACATTTTTTGGATTTAATGCCCGAAACTCTACATTTTTTGGGTTTCTAATTATTGGACGATAACCAGTGCTGACCACAATATCTTCAAATTGTAAAAGGGACGTCTGCCATTGACTTCTACATGAGTTTAAGATGGCGGATTTTAGGATTCTGACCTTTTGTAGATTTGGGGTATAATACATCTTGAAAATTTTTATTTTTTTCCCACGCAAAATTCAAGTATTTGCCCAATAAACCCTGACCAGAAAAAATTGAGGTTTAGTAAATAACCCCCTTATTGTGTATGTGGCACAAATACATACATTACCTTTTATTCAGCAGAAATAAATGGCGCAATGTGTGCACTGTGTGTTCAAGATGGACAAATTGCGGGAGCTCCCTGCACATATTTACTCTTCATATTCATACTGTCATGCTAGACTACACGGGTACAATATTATATCATTAACAAAGGACAATCACTTTTACTTTTTAAGTTTGCTTGTATTCTATTTATTTATACAGCACCAAAGGTACACTCATTGCTTTAGTTACACACATAGGGCTATGGGAAATATATAGAAACATAACATACATAAGTTCTAGAAGTTTTAATCCACAGTTGAAATGCCCATACAGAAACAAAAAGGCTCAGAGAACAAGAAGAGTTATTAATGCTTAGGACCTGAGGTTTTTCATTATAAGAGGTCTTTCTGTAATGCCATAACCCACTTAGGGATATTATTTATTGTTTTATGTATAATGGGGTTCCAGATAACAGCTCACAAATCAGTTATATGCATTCTTTACAAAAATGATAAGTGAAAAATAAGACACTTTTGGGGCCTATAAAATATTGCTTGAGCATTGGGGCTCCAGCAATCTATATGAAAACCCTGAATGAGTTAATGAACTCACACTTGGTTTTAGTAATCTTGTCAATCTTCGGTTTTGTTCACAAGTGTTTAAAAAATGCCCAGACCCAGCGTGAGTTCATTAACTCAGGTGAGGGTTACTTAAAGATTGCTCGTCAACATTTAGGAGCAGATTTATTAATGATCAATTTGTGTTTTCCAAGAAAATTTAAGTTTTTGAGGTTATTTCTTAGGTCGAAAATATGTTTGAGTTACAGATTAAATTTTTTGAGTTTTCTTTAATTCTTTTTTAATTTTTCAAGATTTATTATGCCCTGACCCTGGAAATAGCTGGAATCAGAAAATACACCAGCTAAAACCTGTCAATGGCATGTAGGAGTCAATGGCAGAGGTACCTTGAACCATTTGAAGATATTAATAGCCTTCATGAGGGTCAAGTTTTTTTTTTCAGAGGGTTTTGCCAAAAATCAATTCTTTTTCACAGAAAACTCTATCAATTTGAGTTTTCGCATTATTAACCCTGAACTCGCTGATTCAAGTTTTTTTCATTCTATTTTTTTCTTAAATAGGAAACAATTTGAGGTATAAAAACGTCTAAAATTTGACCTTTGATAAATAACCTCCATAATCTTTCTTTTTAAAACCCTCTTCACATGCAGCCTGCTTCTTTATTAAAGGTACATGACATTACATAGATTAGCCATGTCTTTTGATATTTGATCCCAGCTACTCAATTGATCTATTTTGGTAGGGTGCTGATTTTTTAGTGAATATGCTAGTCCAGGAAGGTTAAATGACCTGAAGCCTCCCACAATTAATATGGCATAAGAAAATTATGTAGTTTCCCTGCCAGCAGGGTTGGACTGGGCCAGCAGGACACTGGCTCTAGTGGTCTCCGCCAGCCCAGATCCGCACCCTGCTTTTCTTTCTGCCACGACCAGCTGGGTGGGTGTGCATGCGCACGTGCGTGGCGGGCGAGGGGTTGCTGGACATGGGGCCCTGAGGCAGAAGCCTCGGTGGGCCCGACCTGCCAGCAACTTAATTGGCTAGGTAATAGATAATCAAGTACCTTGGTCAATCAGACTCCTATAGTAGGGGCTTGTAAAATGACTGTTCCTTAGATTTGCTCACTGAACTTTGACCAAGAACGAAGACGATACTTTAGTTGTTTACATATAAGATGTATATAAAAAGGTGGTTACAAATTAAATATGTACAATTAAGCAGAACAATACAGACATCTAAACAAATTTTGAAATAGCATAGTACACATCATTATTTCAGAATATACTTTAGAAATATAGAAATAAACAGTGTAATTGTAATTTTGCTTGATATAAATTCCCATACAACATTGCAGTGTACTCTGGAGCATTTAGAGAAGGCTTACCTGCAAAACAGTTTAAATATATTACAAAAATAATCTCATAAATATTTCATTTGTGCATAGGCACAGGTATCAAACTTTCTAACTAAAGCATGTATCTCTTTTGACATAAATCTGGCACTGGCAATATATCTGTAATATATTAACACTATCTTACCTCAAGGTATTTGGCTGTAATCCACCGCTGTCAATTAAAACCAGGAGCAAACTAACATTTCTCCTTGTGGCCTAGTTACATGGCTGTGCAATTGATGGTCATTTTCTTCTTCCACAGTAATTCTACTTTGGCAACTCAAGGTTAAACAGAACCTGCTATTTGCAGTTCAATTAATAAGCTATGTTAGATTACAGTTAGGCTATCAGGACTAGTAGAATTTTCCCGCATTTTCTTAATTCTCTGATTCTAAAAAAAACTACAGTCATCCTAATGATATGCCATTTAGTCCAAACCAATAATGTGAAAAAGGGCTTTATTTATTTCCATTTTAGTTAGCATATGTTTTAACTTCCATGCATACATAGTAAATGCCTGAGGGCTGCCTACATATTCCCATTAATATATTCTGTAATCTTCCCAATAAGAGTGAATAGGAAGTTCTGCATAAAAAGCCCCATGCAGAATTGTCTCTGCTAGAGAAAAACGTCCGTATTATTGTTATAGTTATATTGTTATAGCACTGGGTCAGAGGATGACTTAACAATGGGCTTCTCTTAATAGAAGAACATTTCAGCACGTTGTGATACACGGTTAAGCCTTGGATATTATCTCTGATCTCGGCACAGAGACTTCAGCTGGGTTCAAGTTGGGAGAGATAAATGTATTTTGTGAATAAGCAAAAAGAGTGTAGGTGATTGTGCAAAGTCAACAAATCAAACCAGAATGGGCCCTTCTTTTTTTTCACATTCTGATCTCACCCCTTCCATTTGGTTCAGGTATTCCCATTTTGCTTCTGCTCTTCTCTTTTACCCTACCCCATTTCTTCTGGTGTTATGACATTTTCTGCCCCTTTTTTTCTCTTCTTTTTTATTGTATTTTACTCTCCATATTCCTCTCCCCTTCAAATATTTCTACTGCTGAAACAGTGCCATAGCTACTGTGGGATCCCACCTGTGTCCACACCCCATTGCAGAGACTTGCAGAGTGACACGGGTCGGTTGCAGAATTTTTTATGGACTAGAGAGGTGACAGTCTCTGGAGTGGAGGTGAAGGCCAATTCATATACATTTGCAGAACTCAATGAATGATATGATGAGAGAATAAATTGGTGACATCTTGGGTGATAAAATATTGTATTTTAGAAATGTTCCTTAGGTGGAAATGAATAAACGAGAAGTGAAGGACAGAACAGAAACAAGGATAACCCCAAGGCACCAGGCCTGGAGTGATTATGGAGTTGTTAACTGTGATAGATACTACTGGGATGTTATGAGTGTAGGATGGAGGAAAAACAACCATTTCTGTTCCAGAGGGGTTTAATTTAAGGTGCTGGGGCATTCAAGAAGATATATAGAGCTCTGAGTTGAATTCCTTATCATGGCTTCAAATAAAACAAAAAATAACTTACAAACTCATTCTTATAACCTTCAAAGTCCTTCATTCCTCTGCACCTCACTACTTCTCTTTTCTTGTGTCTCCCTACATTCTTGGCAGCCTCCTCCTGTCCTCCCAGAGCACCCACTTGGTTGCACCACCCACTATTACAGCTGTTTGCACCTCAGGATTTTCTGTGCCTGGGAGAAATAAACATCATCCAATGGAATCACAGACTGTCTGTCAAAACTGGCTCCCAGTAGGATACAGAAGGAGCTGTGGTTGAAATTGTTGTTTAAAATTTTCATGACTTACTACTCAGTGAATGGACAGCTTTAGCAAGTGAAGAAACAGCAACAAAAATATCCTTCTTTTAAGAACAACATTTTTTTAAAAAAAAAAAAAAGTTCTTTGCATGCCCACAGCTAGTTGAAAGTCAGCATTCCTGCAAACCTTAACAATCAGCAGACAGGTAGCACCTTTAAACCTCTGGCTTGACAGTCCAGCTCCAACTAAATTAATTACCTTTATGATTGTGACTGCGTACAAGTATGTGATACATTACAGGCAAGCTTGAAATGCATTCCTGTTAGCAATGAACTATTATTATAAAGCCACTTAAGAAAAATGCATGGACCAATCATAATTCTGGAAAACCAATAATTTTTTTGTATGTTTCATCAAAGACATTTTTTCTTGGATAATTTAGCACTAGAAACAGTGATGAATGAACCTTGTATTTCTGAGCTAGATTTATGGCTTTGTTCCTTATCCATGCATTCAAAAACATTGCTGTGTCTGGGAGATGTGGCATAAAATAGTGTGTGATATGAGACGCAGCTTTAAAAAGATTAGAAGTAAAACTTTCCCACTCATTTATAGCCAATTGCTTGAGTTGAATTTCCACAAATGGTGCTAACTTCTTTTAAGCTTTTGTTTTTATTCTTCATGGCTGTTTCACCTGTATTTGCCTAGAAAATACCCTGCATAGAATGGCATACTGTATTAATAGCCTTCGGACAAGTTTAATTTTATATTCATCAAATTTGTTCTTTTTTTTTTGTTAAATTATAATTTTTTTAAACCAAGATTTCAGTGAGCAGCAAAATTGTTTTTGTTTAGCATATTGTAACATTACGTCTGAAAATACTTTGGCTGAAGGGGTATCACAAATAATAATAATCAAATATTAATAATCATTATTAATAAATAATAGCTTTGCTGGCATGGCACAAAGATGCTTTGCTAGTACGAATGCATGCATAATAAAATTCTGCTGGGAACTATCAAGACAAGTAAAGAATTCTATTTTTCTTGTTTTTGTTCTTTTTTATTTCATTTTTTTTTATTCAATATCTGAAAGCTCAGTTTGGAAAATGGTTTAGTTTATAGCACAAACAAAATTGTTACATTCAGAATGGCATGTAAGTACCTGTTTTTTTTTTCCTCTTTTTTTTTTCTTTTTTCCAGTTTTTACTCATCCCTACCAAAAAAAAAAAAAAAAAATCTGCAAATCCATTTGCTAACCAGCTGCACCTCTGTACTGAACAGATAACAACCTGTGCAAGCCAGGCTTTTGCTGTGAATCGTTGCTGATAGGCCTGAATCTCAGAGCTTTTTTTAAATGCTAATGACAAGAAACATTTCCTAAGCCAAAACGCTCTTGTAGATCTGTCTACTTCTATTATGACAGATATTTGCTTGTAAGTACATAGAACACTTGTTCACTGCGCCTTATCTGCTGTGGTGCAGCCTGCTGACCTACATACCATTCAGCACAATATGATGCACAAACATCTTCTATACAAATTTTTCATTTTCGACTTAAAAACAGTGGAGAAAAGATAGGATTGCTACAAATCTAACAAAAAGATGGTGTTACTTCCAAATAAAAAAAAAAAAGTGGCGTTTTCCAGAGAATGTATTTGTTAGAAGTTCATGCACAAGCAGTGCTTAAAAGGGTGTTGAATTGCGATTAGGTATGGGCGAAAAATGGCATCTTTTCTACAGTCGTAAAGAAACATCAGCCAACTTATTTCCCACAACAATTAAAAGTTCAACATCTCAGTGCCACGTTTTAGCAACATCTCCAAATGTAAAATGCAAATATGGTAACAACGAGATAATAACAATAAAGAAGTGAGCGAAGGTGTGGGGAAATGCAATGATAGTCAATTATCTGTCACTGACTGTCTGTGCAGGAATCACGCAATGTAGCTGTCAGCTTCTGCTGGTGCCTGTAAACAAGCCCTTTACGCAAAGCTATCAGAGCATTAGTGCAAAATAACTTGAAATGAAAATAAGCAACATCTTAAAAAGATTCCTTAGTTAAAGGGCCAGTACCTCCCAAGATCTGTGCATTTGCACATTCAATAAACTACTAATTTTTTTCTGTAATGAGTAATAACAATACTTAGAGCTTCATGTTTTTGAATGTGTTTTCCCTGCTAATTGAAATTGAAATAGAGCAGAATATACCATATAATAATTACCAAGTTGAGGGTTTTCTGATAGACTTCAATTACATTAGAATGTGCAAAGTTTTCAGCAAGCTTTCAGTTGAATAGGGTTTTATAGTGTAGCACAGCCCCTGAACTATAACATCCCAATACAGACTGTATTTGACTACAGCTTGATGATTGGCATGCTTGGGGAATGCTTAAAATAATTCTTGACTGCAGGGTTCCTTAACAGCCAAGAAAAGTATTAATAAAATGTGATATGTATATTTTCTTATGCAAGTATGGGATCCATTAACCACAAACCTGTAATCCACAAAGCTCCAAATTCCATCTTCATAAACTCCACTTTAATTAACTAATTCACATTAGTTCAGATTACTCTTTTCTAAAACAGTACATTGTACTTGATCCCAACTAAGATATAATTAAGCCTTATTGGAAGCAAAGCCAGCCTATTGGATTTATTTAAATTATTTTTAAGGTATGGTTATCTAAATTACAGAAAGGTCCCGAAAACCCCAGGTCCCAAGCATTCTAGATAACAGGCCACATACATATACCTGTATCTTAGGCTCATTTGAACAAAATAAATGGGATGGGACCTTGTTTAGACAACAAATAAGATGGCTGACAGGATACCTGATAGCAAAGAGATTTAACAATATTTACAAGTACACACTATATATGTCATATCCCAAGTAAAATTAACAATTCTGATTTTTAGGTGTTACTGTTCCTTTAAATTTAAAGCTATTTTTCATTTACTTGCTGTAGCAGATTTCTACAAAAGTCTGAAAATGTATTTATTCAAAACCTTATGGTGTACAAGTGGTACAAAACAGCACACTGTATCCATTACCACTTATACTTATAAAGTATTTTAGTTCCATAGTGCCAGTGTTAGGCTGCACTGTGTCCCACTACCCATATTAAGCTGAACAATTCAAACCTCCAGTTCTACTGTACATTACAGAGATTACTGCCCATTAAATGACACCATTTGGATTCTCAAACTAACATATCAAAGCACTACATCCACAGAACACAGTGTTGAGAAAGGCTTGGTGAACAAGGCACATGTTTAAAGTACAAGAGATTGTTGATTCAAGAAGATTTAAAGATAACATTCAGTATTTTGTTCATTGGAAGGGTTTTGGCCTTGAAGAAGGGTCTTAGGTTTACTCTAGACACATGTATGCCCTTTGCTTGGTAAAAGATTTCCACACAGGGGCGTAACTATAGAGGAAGCAGACCCTGCGGCTGCAGGGGGGCCCAGGAGGTATAGGGGCCCCATGAGGCCCTAATTCATATATAATTTCAATAAATATTGGAGAAACAAGTCAACCTCTAAACATTTTGGGGGCCTGAAAAATAATTTGCTGTGGGGCCCAGTAATATCTAGTTACACCACTGTTTCCACAGAAAATTTTCTGATAAGCCTTGGGAGCCCCAGTAGGTGCACCTGAATCGGGGCTACTTTAAGACGAGCCAGGAGGAAAATGAATTATTTTACCTTTCATCTTGCTGGTTCTCAGTCACCTGTATGTGTAGATACAAAACATTTGTGTTGGCATGCATTGAAGTGTCATTGTGATTTTTTCTAATTTTAAAGCCAGGACATAATTTCCTTGCCTTCAGATATTGGTACCCTTTTAGATTTAAAGGAGAAGGAAAGCTACCAAGGCAGTTTATTGCCAATAGATTAATCAAAAAGGTGCAAGCTAGAACGCTATAATTATTTTGTAGAATGCTTTACCATAGCTGAGTAACCTGCTTCAGAAGCTCTCTCTGTTTGTGTATAATAGCAGCAACCATATTAGCTTGGTGTGACATCACTTCATGTAGGAGGGAGGGGGAGAGGAGTAAACTGAGCATGCTCAAGACAGTGCCCTGGAGGTTTAACCTGAAATAAAGAAATCTGATACAGAAGCCCATGTGTACATAATAGAAGGAAATAAATGCAGTGTTTCTTACTTGGTGGATTTACTGGTGTATTTATATAAACTTTTCTCATACAGCTTACTTAGTTTTAACATGTCAGTCCCTGTTTTTTTTGCCCAAGCTGGATTCAGTGACAAATCCTGCCTAAGACTTTTGTTTATTTGCTCTCCTGATTTTGACACATGTCTGACTTTGACTTGCTCAGATATCCTGTTGGTTACTACAGCAGAAAGTTCAGGGACCTCAAAAGGGTGTTGGGGAAAACTGGGGCAATCAGGGCCCTCCTGACAAAAAGGTTAGTCCTTTTCAGCTGCCTCTCAGGGCACAGCAGATATTACATCTAGTTTAAGTAAGCCAATTTCTAGTTAGGAACGATGAACCAGCAAGGGTTCTTAACATTTGTCTTCACTACTACACGTTTGACGAGTATCATAAGTAAAGAACAGTGGAATATTATCAACATGGCTACATCTGTCAAAATGACTGAGCCCCTAATCATGTGAGGGCATCAAGCAGAAGAGTGCATCGTAGCTGTTAAATGCATCATTTATGAAATAAATCTATTTGTTACATACACACATTAACTGACAACTTAAGATGTTTTGACATTGTAAGGAATTGTTCAGGGATACGAACAGAAAGAATATGTTCTAGCAATAATAACATAGAACAGTGATTTTCCAAATAATAAAAACTAGCCCTTATAATGCTGTCAAACAGACATCTGGTCAAATGTCTGAATTCATACTGAGGTCTTTAGACTATTGTTATGTCCCAATATGCTTTAAACATTGCCAATATGCTTTTATTTCTAGAGGCAAAACGTTATGCCTTGGGTTAGTATAGACCTCGTTTAACACCAGCCTTCCTTCTGTTAATAAGAAGCTTGTAATATTGAACAGAGCATGTCTTGTGTCTGGCTAATTGACTAATGAAGCTCAAAGGAGGAACCTTGGGTGATTAGAATCAGTAACTTAATGGCTCAGGTCTACTACATCTTACCAATTGCAAAAGAATCAGCTGTCACTTGTGCCATGCAGCAGATGGACAGTTTGTAAATGGGCGCCAAAGCCTTTAGATGCTTTGGCAGCTCACGTGCCATCAGGCAGCAGATTCTGATATTCTGCAGATGGCTAAAGAAGCCATCTTACATTTGTGCTGTATAGCACTGTTTTGCCCATAAATGTAGCAATCAACTGATGAGTCTGGAAGCTCCGTAATACAGTTTTGCATGAAGCAAATGATTTAGGTTTCATTATTTCAAAGCACTATTTTTTAATTAATATGGCATTGCCAAGGGTTAACTAAATCGCTTTGCGCAGATATAAAGACATAAATAGTACTGCAATGGGCCATTGTCTTACAGCTCTCCCTCTTTAATAAGAAACTATTAGTGAAAGAACAACATGGCTCTCAGTACTGTATACTATACCTAGAAAAGCAGTCGTATAATTACCAATGGTGGTTGGAAGTTACAATCCTGGGAGGAAGCGGAAGGTTATACTTTAACTCTCCTTGTCAGTTATATGTTTAATTTTCAGAGGAACATTTTCCAATGAATTGCACTGTTACAATAAACTAATGAATTCAGTAATAAAGTTATTTTTATTTTCTTGAACACTTTTTATTTGGAGAGTACAAGTTTTTTTGCCTTTCAACATTTGTGTGGAATCCATGAATCCATTGGTTCAGCAATCAGGGTTAATGACAGGGTCTGATTACCTTTGATAATAGTAACATCTTACAGGCAAATCGACACAGATGTCCATGGAGTGGTAAAGTCCATAAGTTACTGGACAGATGTTAAAGGAGAAGAAACCCCGGAACCCCCGGGCTGGTTCTCCTATCAGCAGAAAACTGCACCGGCCCAGGATTATTCCAGCAAGCACCATCTTCTTCCGCTTCTTCTCTCTTCAAATTTCCCCGGGCAGACACACGCGCAGTAGAATGAAATAACCAATTTTTCATTAAAGTTTGGCTTTTCACTCTAATGCACATGCGAACCAGCTCAAAGAAAGCAAGAGATGGAAGAGAAGTGCTCCATGGTGCTCGCTGGAATAACCCACGGGCCGGTGCAGTTTTCTGCTGATAGAGGCACCGGCCCGGGGTTTCAGGTAAGTAAATACATTTACTTAGGAATGCCTAACATTTGGCACCCCCAAGTGTGAAACAACTTTCCTTCTCCTTTAAGAATAATCACTTGCTTCTTGCTATGTATATGTATATATGCTTAAGTGATGCCACTGCCCTACACACTTGTTTCCCAACTGCAAGAGATTTCCTTCTAGTGGATGTCTAGTGGTTCTTTTATAGTTCTGAGGCTCAAAATAAATATTTACAGGTAGTCCTAGAGACTTCACATAATAATACAATAGCAAGTGTTGTAATTTACTTTTTCTCTATAAAGCTAAAAATTCTGCAGCATTGTTCCTTTTCCAGATCTCCCAAACACCTTGCCTAAGCATCTATGATTCCTACCTGTCTTGTACTGAATTTTTCTAAAGATCCCATTGAGGGCTGGAACATAATTTTGTATAGTGGGTGCAGGTTTACCCTCCATTTAACCTCACAAAGGCAAGGCAACCGCTGCTTCTATGTCCTTGAAGGCCTTAATATGTTAATGTATGCTGGATTTTGGAACTTTTTATTCCAACTTTTTTATTTAGAACTTTATGAAGCTACAGACATCTTCCCAACCTGGGAAACCACAGTTCAGACAGACTTCCTATTGAACTATATGAAAGAAACCATTGGCCCATATCTTCTTAAAATGCTAGAATATGCTATAGGTAGGTAGACACACTCCCACCCTCAATATATGAGGCCTGAATAGTGCTATTAAGTAAGTCAGGTAAAGTGGGTGCTTATCTCCCCAACTCTATTTTGCTCCATTGCTGCCAGAAGTTAGACAACACCCTAGTTTTAGGGGATGGCAGCTTGGATTTAGGGAGGAGAGCATACAGTTATATACTGATGACACCCATCCTGTTAAGTCTTTTGGGCCTGACAACTAGATTTGCTTATTTTTCAGGACTGGTCACAGGTGTTACTAAGTCCTCTCTTGTTTTGTAAACTAAAAGTTGCCCATCTCTGAATTCTACAGTTTGATTGAACTTCCACTGAATGTCACCATTGTCATCAAAACCAAGGCATGGGAATAGTGATGAGTGAATAAATTCGCAAGGCACAAATTTGCGGCAAATTTCTGTGTCTCGCTGCCAGCAAAAAAATTTGCCTGCGAAAAATCCATTGCAACTAAAAAAATTTGTTGCACATCAGAATAGTCGCGCACATAAAATTGACATCGGTCAGAATTATTCAGACTTTAATAAGTTGTCGCACATCAAAATTATTTTGACGGCCATTGACTTCAATGCGTTTTGCTAATTTTTCGGCAAAGCGAAATGGCACAGATTCGCCCATCACTATATGGGAATCCTTGCTGTTAAGCCTCATGTGTTGAGTACACATTATATTCCTTCCCAAGCTGATATATATTGTCTGTCAAGCTCCCCTTCTAATAAAAAAATCCTTATTTACTACAATTGATACAGTGTTTAAACAATTAGTCTGTGCAGGCTCTTGCCCCCAGTTAAGTCTGAATACTCTAACCAGAGGCAATTGTCAGGAAGGAGTTGGTTTTCCCAATATCTTCTAAAACTATATTGCAGCTTAGTTAAATCATTTACCATCTTTGGTTGAAGAAGCAGATCATCAATCACTCTTTAAACTTCATAAAACTATGTTTCTAGGCTATATGCTTGTCTGCATACTAAAATATTTGACAAGTTAATGGATAAATGGGAAGGTAATATCACTTTAATTACAGAGACCAAATGATCCAACTTTATTTTGTACATAGGGCATATTATTATCCAGTTGAACTACATCAAATATTTCCTCTTCAGAATGTTCTACATGACATGCACAACAAGCTTTTCTGATTCATATGGCATGGGACTGCATGGCTCCGGCATTAATTTAGTCACAATTTCTTGATAGCTTAGAAGCAATCCTTGAGGCACAGCTACCCATAACAACCTGAGCATGCCTATTTTAGATTGGAGTTTCAAAGTATTTTTGGTAAAGAATGTTTATTTTTGGCTAAAAAATGTTTTACACGAAAATGGAGTATGAGGTACCTCATGTTACTGCCCAGTGGATCTCAGAGGTTGTGTGCAACTGTACAATAGAAGGCCTTATATACAAATCTAAGGGCAGTGCAAAAAAATAAAAAAATTAGGGCAGGTGGCTAGAATGGGCCACATATTAGGACTGTTGGTTTACAGGCTTCAATTCAGTAGTTGCAGATGGTTCCTTTACCATTGAGTGGTTTCAAGGCCCATGATGTGGGTTTTCTGCCCAAACATACACCAAGACACACACCACCTTTAGAAGATACTGCCTAACATATCACTTATCTTTTAACACCTCTTCCCTTTTTTCTAGTCCCCTTTCGGGGCTCTATGTGTGAAGCATTGATTGAAAAAAAGTTATTTTTTTGGCTACTTCGACCATCAAATTGGCTACTTCAACTAAGACTTCGAATCGAATGATTCAAACTAAAAATTGTTTGACTATTTGACCATTCGATAGACAAAGTACTGTCTCTTTAAAAAAACTTTAACCACCTACTTCGCCATCTAAAATCTACAGAGTACCAATGTTAGCCTATGGGGAAGGTCCCCATAGGCTTTCCTAGCAATTTGGGATAGAAGGAAAATCGTTCGATCGATGGATTAAAATCCTTAGAATCGTTCGATTTGACGGATTTAATAATTACATTGAAGTATTTAATCGTTCGATCAAACAATTTTTCCTTCGATCGAAGGAATTGCGGTAAATCCGAATATCGAAGTCGAAGGATTTAACTTCGATGGTCGAATATCGAGGGCTAATTAATCCTCGATATTCGATCCATAGTAAATGTGCCCCTTAAAATTACTTATGCAGGTAGCTCAGTAGCTCAGAGCTGCTCTGTCAGGAGCAAGATATTGAATGTCTAAAACTGCTAATATCTTAACAATAAAAAATAACAAGAAATGAGAAATAATGTAAAAGTATCCAGAGCACATAGAGCAGATCCCTTTATTATTCATTTCCTCCAGCATAAAAGCTTTTATGTTTCATTCATCATAGCATATGTGGTGTGAGATTCTTTTATTTAATATATAGGCTGCTTCTTGGTGGTTCATACACTTGGAAGTTTTGGGAAACTGCTGTAATACCTTTTGCCCATGATGCACTGAATATTACTAACTTATATCAATCTTCAAAGTAAGCATTGGTTTGTTTTTTGTATCTATTAATCGATTAAAACAAAAATAAATATTTTTATATCTATTGGTTACAATAATGAAGATCTGTCACAGCAGGGTGTGACAGATCTTCATTATTGTAACCAACAGATATAAAAATATTTATTTTTGTTTATTTGAGAAAGGTAGTGTGCTCTATTTGAGCGATATTGTTTTTCATAATATTTACAAATTTTTATTTTTAATTTTGTTTATTATTTTTGTCTATTATTATTTTTTGCTTCAATTATTAATGTTATTATACGTTAACCTTTAGGATATAACACCATGCAGTGATTGTATAGTAATCACGTACTGTCCCTCTAGCATCCATGGATCACAGAGACATTACCAATGTTGTTTAAACGCACTCCCACTAGTGCGAACAGCAATTGAAGTGAAATGATGTTTCCGGACATTTTTGGATACAAATTCAATTTTGAATAAAATGTAACAGCTGATTAGGATGTGGATCCGATCTTCACAATAAACATTGTCTAATAAGTGAAGTTTACAACATAATTGCAATGATACATCGAGAGGACTGATCACGTGATGAGACGTTTAAAGCCCCACCTGACTTCCGATGCTTGATCTCTTGACAAAGCCACTTTCGTGGCGAAACAGCTGTCGAGTAGTTCGGCGCTGCTGGGTTCAAGGCTGATATTTCCCTGCTGATTGGATGCAGTTTCTATCCCGGGGATGATTTGACTGACATTTGTGAGCGTTCCACACCACGGATGATATCCACATAAGGGCAAGTATAGGAAACTTTTGCTGGCATACTGAACTGGGGTTCTGCTTATATAGCCCTTAGGCTATTACATTGGATCCAGCGTTTGCTACAGCTAATTCCTTACTTACCCTGCACTTAACCTCGGCTCAAGGGGCTTCCGCTGAGGGACTAGCAAGGGGAGCCAGCCCCTACCCTGTTTGGGATATACTTCTTATATAGAAAAGAAGGGACATTTTGGCACGCATACCCTTAATGTGTTTCGAAACTAACTCACACTAATGCAGAAAAGTAATGCTTCATCTTTGCCGGGAGTTTACAACTAATACGTTATACTAAACCATCTCTACTGCTCCAATCACATCTCTTACCTATGCAAGGCTCTTTAACCAGCATGGAAAATAGTGATCACTGATTAACATCAGGGCATTCCCCGATTTTTGTTTCCAGCAGCGCTGTTGGTTTTTAAATATGTTTTAATTTGTTTCATAAGCATGGTTGTTAATAAATATTGCTTTTTATTGTAATATATTGTGGCCAATTTTCTACAAGTGCAAGTGGATAGGGGGATAAGTCCTCTTTTGTATATAGGAAAATATAGAAATAAAGTATATGTCTTCAAGCTTTTTAATTTCTAACTTTAGCCATAATTTTCCTAAGATATTAGGAACTATAACTTTAAATATCACAGAGTAGATACTATGTATAATGGGATTTAAAATACCACTTCTGGTCAGACATTCAGCAGAGTCGGCACTTGCTTTCTTAAATCCACTGGGCCTTTGCTTGGTCTAATAAGACTCCTTTGTCATCAAGGATAGAATCAAGCTAATAACGAATAAATAAGAAAATAAGAAACTATATAACTTTTCTAAGAATTAGTGACAAATTAGGACATTTCTACCAGTTTGTCAGTAAAACCCATCTGCTCCTTCTCAAACAACATTTACAATGTTCAAAATATCTCAAACTGTAATTATTTAAAATGTCATCCAGACAGTGGCTCACAAAGGTTCCCTATCCTGAGTGAGAATCAAAAGTGTAGAATGTAGATAAGATGCCTGAAAAGTTCAGGAATATCCACCTTCCATCTACCAGTTGTGCTCTGTATGTTTGGGGCACTACAGGTGTAATAGACTATGTTAAGTAATTGGTTCAGGAAGTAGAATTAATTGTTACTCACCCCCTGGGCCCTTGCATATTGTTTTTATAATGAAGAATATAATTTATTTAATGGCCACTTTGTAGCTGAGTACAGTAAGGAAAAGGGCATCCAATTTTTATGTCTGCATTTGAAAATACAACTTTATTCAATAGGTTTGCTCAAAAGGGTGAAGAGAATCTCAGATCACTACTTTGGAGGGATCATATTTCAGGTTACCCATAACAAGACAGTAGAGTGGAATAAATCATTCATTTGAAGTTATAGTTCAGTGGTGGTTCACCTTTAAGGTAATTTTTAGTATGTTAACTTTTCAGTTGAACTTAATTTTTTCTTTTCCATATTGCTTGAATTATTTACCTTCTTCTTCTTTCCAATTTTGAAATAGGGGTCAGTGACCCCTATCTAAAAAAAACAAATGCTCTGTAAGGCTACGCATTAATTGTTATTGCTACTTTTTATTACTCTTCTTCCTATTCAGGTCTCTCCTATTCATATACAAGAGGGGGTTGTGGGTGCACTCCTAAGGCCATATAAAAAAAAAATATTTAAATACAAAAATCCCCTGTCTAAAAAAGAAAAACAGGGTTTTTTGTTATAAAATTATGATCATAAAATTGGTAAGCCGCCATACCACGTCAAGGTAAACCCCATAAGGCGGTCCCTAACCTGTTTACCTGTGATCAAAATATAAAACCTTGGTTTCAATCTGTGGACTAGATCCTCCCCCGCCACCTGCATATGCGGCTTTTGAAGGGGAAACTGCCCTGACCAATGCCAATTTTTTTAAAAAGGTTAGGTACTGCCGTATGGGGTTTACCTTGATGTGGTATGGCGGCTTACCAATTTTATGATCATAATTTTGTAACAAAAAACCCTGTTTTTCTTTTTTAGACAGGGGATTATTGTATTTAAATATTTTTTTTTATATGGCCTTAGGAGTGCACCCACAACCACCCCTCTTGTATCTCTTCTATTCATATCCCTGTCTCTTATTCAAATCAATGTATAGTTGCTAGGGTCAGTTGGACCCTAGCAACCAGATTCCTATAACTGCAGAATGGATCGCTGCTGAATAAAAAGCTTAATAACTCAAAAACCACAAATTGAAACCAATTGCAAATTGTCTCAGAATATCACTTCCTGTATCATACTAAAATGTAATTTAAAGGTGAACAACCCCTTTGAAATGTGTGTAAAGCAGGTAATTGGCTGGATGCTGACAAGATCTCTATATTAACGTGTCTTTATCTTTTTCAAGTGCGAATAGAAAGCTAGTTATGGGGACAACATACAAATAAGAGACTGTTACATTTTAACACCCTGCCATTTAAACTACAGTATATTGGGGTTTAGGCGCTCTATGCAGCTGCCTGCACTAACACAAGCAAAGTATTTTTCAGACGTCTGTTAGTTCTAAACTGATAAGTAGTGTTGGTTGAATTTCTCCCGTTTTGCTTCCCCGAAAAAATTGCGAATTTCCCGCAAAATTCCCGAAACAATGACAAATTAGCAAAAAATCACTAAATCAGAAAGTTCACGATAAGATCATGAAATTTGAAAGTTTTCACAATAAAAAAGTGAAATTCTAATGTTTTCACAAAAAAATCATGCAATTCGAACATTGTCACTAAAAAATCGAGCAATTCGAACGTTTTCACAAAAAAATTGAGCAATTTGAACGTTCTCACAAAAAAAAATGTGAAAATCGGAAACTGATGCCGGCAAATTTTCACCGGCGAATTTTGCAGGGAGATTTGTGAATTTATTCGCCAGCAGCGAAAGGTGGGAATTCGCAGCGAATTCATGCCAGGTGAATTTATTCACCCATCATTACTGATAAGTGCTATTTTCAGTCTTTCCTAATCAATACTGACTATAATAACTGAACTCAAAATAATTTTAGAAAACTTGTAATGCAGCAGATTGCTTTACCTATCACATTATTTCATTATACTCATATCTTTCCAGAAGTGTATTTAGTCATTCTGCAAGCATTTTAAAGATGCAGTTGAACAGAATTAGGGTCAGAATTAGAAACAGAATTTTCTCTTAGAATATGTTAAACAGGAGTGGACGTTATTGACCTGGAGCAGGACAGACAGACTATTTTTCTGTTTGCAGCTCACATTTATTCCTCTTTAGAGGTGCAGGTTAGCTGTTTAAAGCCTGAATGGGGTGTGCTGAGATACAGGTCAGGATTACTGAATTTTTTATGATGGTATGGAGAACATCTAAGACTGCATTGTATTTCTAAATAGGGAAACATGTTCATTACAACAGGGATCAGCATCAGAGCTGACTAATTCCTCTCTCAGGAAATCTCGTTCATAATTACATTCCTTACGACACTGCACTTGTACTTCTGCTGATAACACAGGTTGTAAAAACAGCTCTGTGCCATAGTCAATTAATGCGCTGTCTTTTTAACTTCTTTTATTAGAGTGCATTCTGGTCCTTGGGGATTTAATGTCAAGCTGTTGGCAGTCAAAAGACCCAGGGGGCATGATTTCATGCATTGTCAGCCAGGCCTTTAGTGCACTTGTGAATGCTAGATAATGTGACCCCCATTAAAGGCTGACTCAGCATCTTAAAAACAATGACAATATATAACTAAGTAGGACATATAGCATAAAACTGCACTGTGGCCAATGTGTAGAAAATGTATTTGTGAATAGGCTAGACAAAGCTCTGACCAAATCAGAGCCTAAGGAAATAGGATATGGCAACAGGAAAAGAAAATAATATGGAAATACGACACTAAAAAAGCTGACTAGATTTTTAGCCTTAAAGCACCTACCAGTAACTGTGCTGCTAAATTAATCAGCCTCAAAATTATCAGTAATTTAGCTGCATTTTGCTCATAATTAGCTTGATAAATTAGCATCTGCAATGGAAAACTTGACATCTTTTCTGAGATTCACAAAATGGGGCTTTCTTAGTAAATGATCCTTTCAATCAGCACGCAGGGAATACAAAAACATGGTTTGTCAGGCAGTTAAATAAATGTATTAATATACATGATGAATGGAAAATATTCACCAACAAGACTGCTTTAAAACACAACCTTTTATGTTTATTATTTAAACTGGGAAATGTGTAGATTTCAATGATGTTCTTGCATCTGCTGTACAGCCTCTCTCTCTCTGTCCACGGTGTTAACATCACCCATATAAAGCCATGGACTAGCATGCTAAGGTTTACTAGACCTGGTGCAATCAGTAAGTAGAAGATATGATTGGCTGCTATGGCATACTAAACTTTGGTTATTATCTGTATGAAAACAGTACTAAATAGCTATAAAAATAGTCTGTCTAGTCTATGACTCCTGCTGTCCATGGTCCTGAAGTATCAAGAGGCATTTGCTGCATTTAACCATGGATTATAATCCATTGTTCTCAATGTATTTAAAACACCACAGTTTAAGGCAAACAAAAGACCTACAGTTCCACACCATATTCACAAGCACCTAATATTAACATTCCTTTAGCTGACATAGCCCCACCTTTAGTTACTGTTACAACTGGCACACACAGCTGCTAGCACTTCAGCACTCTAGGGGCTGTCAAGATTTCACAATAAATCTTCTTCACACATAAAATATTTATATATAAAATGCAGAATGTATATTTAATTCCGCGGAAACCTTCATGATTGTAAGGTACATTTATAATGAATAAACATAATGATAACGGCAGTCTTTTCTTGTACTATTCCAGGGACTGTGATCAGTCTGTATTTCTATTTTGCTTATATATGTAAAAGTCTTCCTCTATGTGGTTTTATGCTAAAATGCACATTTTGATTGAAACATAGGTGCATTATTACAAGGAACAACATTCTCCTGCTGCTTAAAAAAGGATAAAGGATTGTGACCGGAATATGGGATCTCTTACAGGCCCGGACAAAGTGGACTAGGGTATATATTGTGCTCCAAGCCAGAGGTTCAAAACTTTTTAGGGCATCAAATGCATATATACATTATCCTGCCATACAAAAATTGGTTTGCACAAAAAGGCATAGACCTCATTCTAGTATAAAATTATTTAGGCGTAAGTAAACTGTGCATATTGAAGCTTCTAGGTGCCAGTAGCTCCAGGTTCTCTCATCATCAATAGACACACCTTTGAGGACACCGAACAAAAAGCACTGGCGCCAAATGCAAATACAAGGAGTGACTTTGGGCATCTTTAATTAATTAATGATGTCAATATGTGCAACAGCTGCATCCATTTTTGTGAGCCAGAAACTGTAGCTTTGGTCATAAACAAACCCTTATAACTCGTCTGAATTGTAGATTTAAGAAAACTCTAGTGTTTCATATCTAGACAAAATGACATTACATGGATGGAACCTGTTATCCTGTATGCTCTGGATTTAAGGATTTCCAGATTACATGTGTTTCCATAATTTTGATATACTGTAAGTGGTCTTTCCTTAAGTCTACTGGAAAATAATTTAAACTTTAAGGGGCAGATTTATTAAAGTTCAAGTTGTGCATTCCATGAAAAATTCAAGTTTTCGAGATTCATTTTGAGTCAAAAATCTATTTTTCAGGTAAAAAAAACTAAAAATGTTTAAGATTTATTATACCCCGACACTGGAAATAGCTTGAATCTGAAAATACCCCAGTCAAAGTCAATGACAGAGATCCCTTAAACCATTTTAAGATGTTAAAGGGGTGGTTCACCTTTGAATTAACTTTTAGTGTGTTATAGAATGACCAATTCCAAGCAACTTTTCAATCGGTCTTCATTATCGATAATTTTTTAGTTATTTGCCATTTTCTTTGGATTCTTTGCAGCTTTCAAATGGGGATCACTGACCCTATCTTAAACCATATGCTCTGTAAAGCTAAACATTTATTTTATTGCTACTTTTATTACTCATCTTGCTATTCAGGCCTCTCCTATTCATATTCCAGTCTCTTATTCAAATCAGTGCATGGTTGCTAGGTTCATTTGGACCCTAGCAACCAGATTGCTGAAATTGCAAACTGGAAAGCTGCTGAATATAAAGCTAAATAACTTGAAACCACAAATAACAAAAAATGAAAACCAATTGCAAATTGTCTCAGAATATCACTATCTATATCATACTAAAAGTTAATTTGAAGTTGAACAAACCTTTTTTTTGGGGGGGTTTCACTCGAAAACTCAATCAATTTTAGCAATTCGAGTTTTTTTTCCCCCTGAAAACTCAATCAATTCTAGTTTTTGGGTGGTTAACCCCGAACTTGCTGATTCGAGTTTTTTCTTACATAAGAAACCATTACAGTTTTCAGTTCTTTCAGAGTTTAAAAAGCTCACATAGCTCTTAAATTTGACCTTTGATAAATAACACCCTAAATAAAGCTAATGTACCTACAATAAGGATTAATTATATCTTAGTTAGGATCAAGTACAAGCTACTGTTTTATTATTAAAGAGAAAAAGGAATTTAAATTTTTTTTAATGATGTCTATGGCCTTCACATAATTTGGAGCTTTCTTGATAATGGGTTTCCGAATAACAGATCCCATGCCTGTACTTTTCACCCTTGAGTGTACAAACTTTCAATATAAAATATTGTTGCTCTGTTTGTGGATGATATACTTTGACAATTGCAAGTCTTTACAAGTACCAGATGATTCTCCTTCAACAGTTTGCTTTACTGGGCCCCATTAATACTGTAAGTGCTATGCAACTTTTCAAAGAGTCTTGTATTTATCTACAGAGAACTCTGCTGGCATGGACTTTCAAGAAACTAAATGAAATAAGATATTCTTTTACAAGATAAATTTCAACAGGATCAATGGCAAATCCATCTGTCAATCATAATGTAGTGTGTGATTTTAAATTTGGCCAGATAGGATGAGGAAAGCTTTATATAGTAATAGAAAAATAACGTTTTTGAATCTGAGCAATGCTCCAATGTATGCAAATACTGGGATTTTTTATGATTGAGGTATTTTGACCATGTTATTTGTCTACTAACAAATATGCTTGCTTTGGTGTTTCTGGCTGACAATGGCACCTTTTTCTGATCAGTAGTATTATCTTGGATAAAAGAAAGGCAGTATACTGATATAGAGAATATCTAGCAAGTTAGAGGGGTGGTTCACGTTTAAGTTCAGCATGTTATAGAATGGCTAATTCTAAGAAACTTTACAATGAACCTTCATTTTTGCTTTTTTATAGTTTTTAAATTATTTTTTCCAGCTTTTTAAAGGGGGTCACTGACCCCCATCTAAAAAACTGCTCTGTAAGACTACAAATTTATTGTTATTGCTACTTTTTATTCATTTTTATATTCATCTTTCTATTCAGGCCTTCTCCTATTTATTTTCATCATATTCCAGTATGTTATTAAAAGCAATGCATGGTTGCTAGGGTAATTTAGACCCTAGCAACGAGATTGTTGAAATGACAAACTGGAGAGCTGCTGAATAAAAAGCTAAATAACTCAAAAATCACAAATAATAAAGAATGAAAGCCAAATGCAAATAGTCTCAGAATATCCTACAATATACGAAAAGTTAATTTAAAGTGAACAACCCCTTTAACTTTTATGGGGGGGGTGATATGTTTCACAAAGACCATTGCGAATGTTACTGACCATATTTGAATTTTTTGAGTCGATTCAACAACTTCCTAGTACAGTTTGCAAACAAATGGCTTTTGCGAACATTTGCAGTCTATGTAATAAAATTTCACAATCGCAAAGGATATTTTGCGACAAAATATTTAGCGAAACTCCAGAGAAGGTGTTAATGTTAACCTTTACTTAGCAATGTAAAATTCACCAGCGAATGATTTTATATTGCGAGCAGCACTAAACATTTGCAAAAATGCCATTTTAAAAATCGCTTGTGATTTTTAATTATATTCCCCTTTAGTATGTTATAGAATGGCTAATCCTAAGCCACTTTTAAATTCACCTTCAATTTACTTTTTATAGCTTTTTGAATTATTTACCACCTTCTTCTGATTCTTTTCAGCTTTCAAATGTGTGCAAGGCTGCAAATTTATTGTTATTGCTGCTTATTATTACTCATCTTTCTATTCATATTCCAGTCTCTAATTCAAATCAATGCATGGTTGCTATAGCCATTTCTACCCTAGCAACCAGATTGCTGACATTGCAAACTGGAGAGCTGCTGAATGAAAAGTTAAATAACTCAAATATATAAAAATGAAAAACAATAGCAAACTGTCTCAGAATAGAGAGAGAGAGAGATAGATAGATAGATAGATAGATAGATAGATAGATAGATAGATAGATAGATAGATAGATAGATAGATAGTGAGAGAGATCGTTAGATGATAGAGAGAGAGAGAGAGAGAGAGAGATCATAGATAGATATAGATATATATATATATATATATAGAGAGAGAGAGAGAGTGAGAGAGAGATCATAGATAGATAGATAGATAGATAGATAGATAGATAGATAGATAGATAGATAGATAGATAGATAGATAGATAACCAAAAAAGTTAGCCAAGCCTATGGGGACCTTCCCCATAGGCTAACATTGACTTCGGTAAATTTAGGTGGCGAACTAGGGGGTCGAAGTTTTCCTTAAAGAGACAGTACTTTGACTATCGAATGGACGAATAGTCGAACGATTTTTAGTTCAAATCGTTCGATTCGAAGTCGTAGTCGAAGGTCGAAGTAGCCCAATGGTCGAAGTAGCCAAAAAAACACTTCGAAATTCAAAGTTTTTTTTTTCTTCTATTCCTTCACTTGAACTTAATAATTGGGCCCCTAAGTCTACTAGAAAATCATGTAAACATTAAACAAAAGCAATAGGCTGGTTTTGCTTCCAATAAGGATTAATTATATTTATTATTTATATTTATTTATTAATCATTAATTATAATTAGTTTGGATCAAGTACAAGCTACTGTTTTATTATTAAAGAGAAAAATCTGGAGTCTATGGGAGATGGCCTTTATGTAATTCGGAACTTTCTGGATAACGGTTGCCGGATAACAGATGCCATACCTGTATATTTTTATAATCAGATAAAAATAGACTATTGTTATGTACCTTCAGTATAAAGACAGCACACCGTTCTTAAAGGAGAAGGAAAGTGTAAACATAAATGCTGCTTCAGTTATAGGCATACCATTTGTGGATTCAGCCATCGCTTCCAATCCTCTGTGTGTACTGCCTTTTCTGACATCTGCTGGCCGCTTCAGGATATAACCACACACTACATTCATGGAAACTCCCATGATTCATCCGTTCATCACACAGACACTGACAGTGGATTCTGCGCACTTCAATCTATTCAAGGCAGCGCATGCGCATTAAACTGCACTAGTGAGCGCGCTTTCATAGATAGAGAACGTGCAAACCGTCCACAATCATCCTCCTCCAATTCGTGGTCCAATACGTGGTGCGTGTAATGGTTTTGGTGCATGCGCAACAGACCAACTGGCGCCATGTTGATTGCGCAAGCAAAAAGAAAAATATGATTACATACAGTTTTCTACAACGATGCGTTACAGGTCAATGGAACGAATTTGGCAAAAATTATCTGAGCGATCAGTTACATCTTGGGCTCATATTATGGGGGATATAAAAAAAATTCCTTGTCCTTTAAACTAGTATAACTCCTTTTCTTCCCATTAAGAATTGGACTTTAAATTCACAGTATTACTTCAGGCAGTATTGCATTTTGTCTAGATAAGGTTTACTGTTGGCAAAAAAAAAATAAAAAAAAGAACCAAAGCATTCCAGAGAAAAAAATCTCAATAATGCGAATATGAGCAATTGTACACAATCTCCATTACCTTTCTGTTGCCTCCAACCTTCTGCCAGCTTTTTCCTTTCTTTTTATAAAGTGCTTTGAGGGGAATATACCATGAGAACAATACACAGCTGCTGCTGTATAGAGATATCTAATTGTCAATATTGTGGAATTTCTACAGCTTATTACTTGCATTCAGTCTAATTCTGGGCAAATTGCCAGTCACTTCAGGGACATTCAAGTGAACTGCATTACGCATGGTATAGCATCCCAGCTCTAAGATACCCGGCTGTTTTGCCTTTGGCCAGGGAATGTTTTTATCATTCCTACTGAAAAAAGGAGGGGGGGTCTACAAATAAAAATAAAATTTTGCATTTTTTTTTCAAGTGGGCAGAATTTCAAGTCCAGATGTTGGTAATGAAAGATTCAATTTAAGGATTTAAATTACAAATAAATAAAGTATGAAACAGATGTGATTTTTAAGGAAGTTCAAATTATCCAGGAAGAAAAATATCTCTGTGCATGACAAAGTATGAGGGTTTGTCTCAAGAGTCTGTCGGAAACAATCTGCTTTGTTTGATACACCCTTAGGACAGGCTTGGTGGATAGAAAAGGAGGACTGGTGGAGCTTGTCATTAAACAAAAATTGTGTTTAATAAAACTTTATAACCATGATTAATCCTATGAGGCCCTAAAGGATTTTGCAATTTCTGATAAACACATTTGCCTTGTTTGCAATGGAAATGATATTTTTAGAAGAAAAGAATTTGAAAGGAAATAGAAAAGTGAAAGAAGAATTTATTACCCACTTTAAAAAAAGGATGTTTGCCGATGGGGAAAATGTTATGCGGATGATTTTTGTTTTTTATGTTTCTTGTAAACTGCTTTCAGTTCATTTGAATTCCTAATAGAGAGAAGGTGTGGTTTAGTGGGCTAAGACATTAGAATGTAAGAGCTAGGGATAAGGTCTGCTTTTTTTAAGTTTACTTTAGGCTGGTCATTTTTTTCCCTTCAGTCTTAGGGACTAATTATAATCAAAACTATAGAGTAACATGATACATTAGGGGGCACATTTACTAAGCTTGGAGTGAAGGATTCGAAGTAAAAAAACTTCGAATTTCAAAGGTTTTTTTGGGTACTTCGACCATCAAATAGGCTGCTTCGACCTTTGACTACAACTTAGACTCGAACGATTCAAACTAAAAATCGTTCGACAATTCGACCATTCGACCATTCGATAGTCGAAGTACTGTCTCTTTAAAAAAAACTTCGACTACCTACTTCAGCACTTTAAACCTACCGAGCGCCAATGTTAGCCTATGGGGACCTCCCCCATAAGCTTTCTAACATTTTTTTGATCGAAGGAAAATCCTTTGATTGATGGATTAAAATCCTTAGAATCGTTCGATTCGGAGGATTTAATCGTTCGATCAAACGATTTTTCCTTCTATCGTACAATCAAAGAATATGCGGTAAATCCTTCGACTTCGATATTCGAAGTTGAAGGATTTTACTTCAATGGTCGAATATCGAGGGTTAATTAACCCTCGATATTCGACCCTTAGTAAATGTGCCCCTAGGTTGATATTTGCAATAAATTGTAGACAGCATAAATACACATACACTGATACTGCATGTTGTAAATTAAGAAAATTATAAAATTTCACTACAAACATTTTGGTTTAGTTTAGCCAATAAAAAAAGTTTAAAAAAATGATTTGATGGTTTTTGGCATATAATAATAATATTGAAATCCCCAACCCAAAACCAGTACCTGATAGTTAATACCTTTATAGAAGGCCCTTAAATCACATATCTTGTACATGACAGAATATATACACAAAGGTCCCAGTGACAAGAACTACAAAGACACTTGCTTAGGAAATCATGTATTGAATACCTATTTGTATACGAGACCATCATTTTTGATCAAAATATTCAAGGGATAAATGTAATAGACATAATAGGAACATTTTTGTGAAAGTAAACTTTTTTCAGCAACATTTTTAAGCAAATGTGCTGTTTGGCAGTAGGGGATAGTTCTTCCCCTTCAACAAAATGTACTGAACATTTAAATGTTATACTGTGAGACTTTGTAAATACATTCAGGATTCTGTTTCCTTTGAGGAGCCGTATGAATAAAATGAAAAAGGGTAATTTTCCTTTATTTACACATATTACACCGTATACTGCATGGTGGCATTGTGGTTAGCGTTTGTGCCTTGCAATATTGGTTTCTAGTTATGATTTGTGTGTTTAATGAATAATCTCTGTAAAGCACGGCAGAATCGGACAAATAAAATAATAATAATATTTTGCATCACTCCCTGCCTAGTAGATCCCTAGTAAACATGTTATTATCAACTTCACCAATTATCCTGCTTGGGAGACCACTGTATTGGCAGCAACAGTTTGACTGGAGAGTGAACCACTCTCCTGCCCAGGGTAGTTTTGTAAAGGTTAGATTGACCAAACAAATTCCTTACTAGTGATGGGCGAATTTCTCCCATTTTGTGAAACTCGAAAATTTACACCTGCATCAATTTTGACGTCCACGTCAATTGCCACCCGAATAGTGTTGACACACAACGGTTTTGATGCAAGCGACTTTTCAGGCACACGCCCAAAATTTGATGACACTGGCAAATTAGTGTACAACAGTAATTGGTAAATAAACTAGTAATACAAAATTCACACCACTTGCCAGCTCAAAATAAATTGACAGTTGAGTGACAAAATAAATCCAGTTAAAGGGGTTTAACAGAAAACTCGATAAGCGAATTTGTGGCGTTTCGCTTTGCTGAAAAATTGGCGAATTTCCAGCAAAATTCGCGATACGGCAAAAAATTCATGAAACGGCGCCGCCGTCCATTTTTTTTGCCACTAATTTGCACCTGGCGAATAAATTCGCCCATCACTGCTCTCAATATATCTTAAGTATTCTAAAAAAAAACACTAACAAATTGATTCATTGTAGCTTAGTTACAAGGAACTGTTTTATTAATACAGAGCAAACGGATATCATAACAACAACAACAAAAATAACAACTGTTTGCTTAAAATGGATTGCTGGATTTCAGAGCATTGTGGATGTTTTTCCAGATAATAGATCCCATACTTTTATTTACACACATGGCGCATTTACTAAAAAGTGCTGATCTCGACAAAATTGGAGCGGCAAAAAGGAAAGGCAAAATCAGTCGTCAATTGGTATCATTCGATTGACGCTCTGGAAAGTCGATTTTATAGAATGTTTGCTGCAAAACTTTTTCAGATTATCCAGCACAAATCACAATGTCAAGAAACAACTTTAGGGATATCTGCCATTGACTTCTACATGACCTCAAAAGGTTTTCGGATTTTTAGCAGCTTTTTTTTCCCCATGAAAACCTCAACCAGAAAAAAATCAAGGTTTAATAAATGGGCCCCTATATAACATAGCTGCCCATGGAATATTATTATATGTCATCTTGTCCTGAGGCTGACAAAATGAAGTATATAGATATATTTGGGGGTCACCTGCAATCCTCTATTCCTTTGCCAGGATTTTAAACTTGGGGTATCATGGTTTCCTTTCCCTAGTCCCACCCCCTTCATCCCTGTGGTGGTGGCTATAATTTAAAATAGGTAGCATCAAAAGGTAGCAATATAGAAAAATCTGTATACTAGAGTTCTATTATGGATTCAAATTAATTTTGGGGCAGGTTAAATGAGATGTTAATAGTTCTGTACTATATTCTTATTTTCACCATACTTCCCTAACTAGCACATGTGTATTTCTGTTCTCATGCTTTAATCCCTACACAATTTTTTGTTCACAGAAGTAGTGGATTCATGAAATAGCAGATATGTTTGCAAGGTGCAGTCCTGTGTTTTTTCCCTCCTCTTGATTATGAGTATTAATACCAATCCTTGTCTAATCAAAGCCTTAACTCACCTATTTAATCTTTCGCTCTCAACTGGACTGTTTCCTTCTCAACTGAAACATGCTCTTGTCACCCCCATTCTGAAAAAACCCTCTCTTGAGCTCTCCAATCTTGACAACCTCCGACCTATCTCTCTGCTACCTTTCATCTCTAAACTACTTGAGCGCCTAGTCTACAACCGACTTACCTCATTCCTCTCTGACAATAACCTGCTGGACCCCCTACAATCTGGTTTTAAGCCACAACACTCCACGGAAACTGCCCTGACTCGACTAACTAATGATCTTTTAACCGCTAAAGCCAACAATCATTTCTCACTACTAATACTGCTTGATCTCTCAGCCGCATTTGACACTGTAGATCACCCTCTCCTCCTCCAGTCTCTTGGCCTTCGTGACACAGCCCTGTCCTGGTTCTCTTCTTTCATCACCAATCGTTCCTTCAGTGTCTCCTACAATGGAGTATCATCTTCTCCCCTACCTCTTTCTGTTGGAGTTCCTCAAGGCTCTGTCCTGGGACCATTACTATTCTCCCTCTATACCTCCTCCCTTGGCAAATTAATAAATTCGTATGGTTTCCACTACCATCTCTATGCTGACGATACTCAGATCTATCTCTCATCTCCTGATCTCAACCCAGAACTCCTAACTCACGTCTCCTCCTGCCTGTCTGCTATCTCTACCTGGATGTCGCAACGCTACCTTAAATGAAACCTCTCTAAAACTGAAATGGTTCTCTTTCCTCCAACTAACACCAGTAGCATCCCCGAAGTATCCATCATAGTTAACAATTCCACTATCACCCCCTCTCCCCAGGCCCGGTGCCTTGGGGTTATCCTAGATTCTGCCCTGTCATTCACTCCTCATATCCAGTCACTTATTAAATCATGTCACTTCCACCTAAGGAACATATCCAAAATACGATCATTTATCACCCAAGACGCTGCCAAAATTCTTATTCACTCTCTCATCATATCGCGTCTAGACTACTGTAACTCTCTTTTAATTGGCCTCCCCCTCCAGAGACTGTCACCTCTCCAGTCCATAATGAACACTGCTGCGAGGCTCATACACCTCAGCAACCGCTCCTCCTCTGCCTCGCCATTCTGTCAATCCCTGCACTGGCTTCCGTTACCTTTCAGAATCAAATTCAAATTAATGACACTGACTTTCAAAGCACTTCACAACTCTGCTCCACCCTACATCTCTGAACTCATCTCTATATCCACCCACCCACTCGCTTACTACGCTCCTCTACTGACCTGCTATTCAACTCTTGTCTCATTACCTCCTCACATGCTCGCATTCAAGACTTTGCAAGGGCTGCACCCCTCCTCTGGAACGCTCTCCCACGGTCTGTCCGACATTCTCCCAACCTTTCTGCTTTCAAAAAATCTCTGAAAACGCACTTCTTTCGAGAAGCCTACCCTCACTCTGCTTAACTACCAAACGCAACACCACATACAGTACCACATTTCTCATCCACTTACTTCGATCTTGCCCACTCCCACACCTTGTGTATTACTCCCTTCCCTTTAGACTGTATGCCTATGCATAGGGCCTTCCTCACCTTTTTGTACCTGTATTGATTGTGATGTTTGTTACTCCATATATTCTATATATGTAATTCGTGTGATGTAGTTGTATAATCACATTTACTTTACCGTGCTACGCAATATGTTGGCGCTATATAAATACATGTTAATAATAATAACACAGTTTCTCTCTTCTGTGCGAGTACTTCCTCCCACCTTGGATCCAAAACAGTCACTCATTCTAACACATTCAACCCATCAGGTTTTCAAACTATTGCCAGGGGCTAAAGAAATTGCTGCTTGAATTTTAAAGGCACTGATTAATGAATACTACAGATCTCAAATTAATCAACGTTACAGCATCCCCTTCCCGGAAAGCAACACAAATGCTGATTTAAAAATAAAAATGCCATTTAAAATGCTATTCTAGCAACTATTTTAACTCTGTAGATATCAGATGCAAATAAATATGGTGGACACATAGGGCTGGTATAGAAAAGATCTAACTTAAATTCCAGCAGCAGTTTCCCAGCTTCAGGCATTTGTTAAATTTTCTACCATTAGTTTCAGTAATTTTGCACACTTCCGATACAGTCTATTTCATAACATTTTGGGGACTGAAATTAACCAAGACAACACAAATTGAAGGACTAATTTTATGGTCCTGCTTCCATGTTTTTCACTGCTGTAGTAGAAGAAGGTTATGGTGGAAGATTCCACTTTTTTTATGCATCATATTCTGTTAATAACCACATCAATATTGGGCATGCAAAGTATACCCAGTACACCAGTGTAATTAATAATCATAAGAGTAGAGCAAGCCATGACACCAGCAAGGTCCCAAAAACATACAACAGACTGAAGTAAGTTTATTTACTAGAAAACATAAGGTGGTTGCATACAATTTACATGGGAAGTGCACTTACAAGTACTTCAGAAACTTCTTCTGTAGAAGGCTGACAACTTCCTAAGAATATTAGTTAGCAATGATGAGATAGTGGAGATAGAGCTAGAGCAGCAGAACTTGGCTGCAGATAGATGTATTTATACAGCCTTACATGTTTCGGGCTTCAGCCCTTTCTCAAGTGTACATAAAATCTTGCCCATCCAGAGTCCATTTGTGCACTCTGTTAGGAAGGAGAGGTCACTGTTCATATGCCAATAATTCAGAGACTGACTCCCATAGAAGTCTAGTTTTAGACAAATATTAATCATTGTCAGAGGACTATCGGCTCCTAGCAGAGAAGACCGGACCAATGAAGGAAGGAATCCAGGAAACAGTAAACTAGGAATTTAGGAAACCCAGGAACATGATTCAGCAATTCCTTTAAACGGGCATTATACCTGTGACCTGGAAGTCCTTTTATTTTCAATTTCCGTGCCAGTTGCGCAATGTTGGCCCACATGGTTGATGGGCACTGTCATCTTGGATGGGATGCCGCCGGAGATGGGAGTGCTAACGGACGTTCCTGACAATGATACATGATGTCACATTCGGTACCCTAAATCCAGAACCAGTGCTAGCCTCCCTGGTCTAGGCTCTTGCTGCTGCCTAAAAGAGCTGTCTTTAACTTTGGGAGGAGCCCACCGCTAATTGGATGCCACCAGGTCTAAGAGAGGAGCCAAGTAAAGGTTCTGGACGAACCAAGGGGCACGATCATTTTACCAAGGATACTGGATGGAAGACAACACAGCTCAGAAGACAGGCCAGATAAACAAGTGTGATGAAGCCGGCTGAGCCAGTGCAAGCAGAGTTGGAGAATAGTCAGACAGACTGGCCGGTGCAGGAGTTCAAGGAATAGTCAGATAGGCTAGGATCAGGATTGGAGAACGTAAAATAGTCAGCAGGCAGGCAAGGGTCAGATTGGAGAGATCAGAATAGTCAGCAGGCAGGCAAGGGTCAATAATCGTAAGATCAGGATTCACAAAGAATAACACCTAATAGAACCTAACAAAGGGCAACTACAGAAAATCAAAAAAACCTTTAAATATGTTTAAATTTCCAGACAAGACACTGTGACATCATCACACCAGCGCATAAACCTGGAAGCGTGTGGTTGCAAAAAACAATAGAGATATCGGCGCTGCAGGAGAAGGGAGATGGAGCGCACTAGGCGGGGTCCCTGCCGGCCACTAGACCTCCATGGTAAGCCACTAGACCACCAGGGTAAGCTATCATTACACATGACAATCATAAATTTTAACAATTTAACATTGTTATTTTAATCGCCTTATGATTCATTTGAGCACGTTTACCTTTATCTGTAGAAAAAAGACACCACAAAACTTTGTTAGTGCTATTATGAAAGCACCATATCTTACCCAAGTGATACACTAGTATCCAGATATTTCCGTAAATGAAAATATGTTACATGCCTCCAATGACAATAACTGCTTTCTTTAAAGTCTTCTAAAAGTTCTGTACTGTGCATGTGTCAAGTCTAAATAAGGTGCAATGAATGAATGGGAAGCTGGGGGAGAACACAACAGCCCTCCCTTTAGTCAGTGTAATTATTGTATTGGCACCTCAGTCACTCAGGCTTCACATCTACATCTATCTGTCTACAATTAAAATCTGTATCTATATGTCTCCCTGTTTTATGGATCTATCAGTATTACTGATAAAAGCAGGCACATTAATCTGCATTTAGAAAATGCACCCCCAGTGGATCTAGAATTATTTGACATAATGATATTACACAATAGTACAGTGTACCAATGCAAATCATGTTCTCATCTTGTTCATTTTATCAGCATGGTGAATGGATCTGTGCGGTATCTTTAAAATGCTAAACACTGACGTATGGTTCTACTAGGTCTTATTTGTCACATAACAACTAATTTATTTGACAGCCTCTATATGCAATTCCAACCACAATTTACCATGTCAAACGTACTTGACTAAACAAAATGTTGCTAAGTAGGCCATTCAAATCTGCTACTATAATACAACTGGAAAATTATGCAGGTAGGATTTTTTTTATGAGACTGGTACACAATAACATTTTCCTATGCCTTTTTTATTTTACTAAACATTTGTTCTCAAACTATTTTGTTTTCTCAGTGCATCTGAATCAGCAGTATTTAAATACCCAGTATATCAGAGCAGATACACACACAACAAATACAGCAGGTGTTTAATTGTGGTTTAGGATCCACATTGTTCACATTTTATAATCACAATTAAAATCAAGCAATAACACCAAAGGAATTTCAGTACATGGCAATAATATTTAGCCATATAGGGAAATTGATAAGGATCCAAATATTATCTTGCCTATTGTGGTAACCCTGTGGTGACTGATTGCTGCTATGCAGTTAGCAAACAACTAAGAAATACTTAATTTTTTTTGAAATTATCAATTTGTTTCTTGGATATGAGAACAATGAAAGCCCTAAGGAGAGAGCAATAGTTAGTGTGGTATTAAAACAGTTATATAACTAATAAAAACACTAAATCAAGTTAGAAATGCAGTGGTGTGTCATTTTCATTTTAATAAAAATGAACATTATTCTCTGCTCAAAATTATAAAATTGTGTTTTTTAACTCTGTGCCAGGACAATCTGAAACTAAAAAGTAATAAATCCGCGGTTTCGAAAATTGCTGTTTGAGCCATTTTACTAATCTCCAGAAAGGTAAAAAGTAACAATAGAAGCGCTTGCCAACACTAGTATCCCAAATTGGATAATTTAAACAATTCAGCTGTTTCTTCTTCCTTTTCTTCTATTTTGAGCAGATATTTGAATTTACAAAAAAACTATAAGCAGGCATGCCAATAGTATTTATTATATGTGTTTAGAACAATGATAGATAAAATGGTGCAGGTAACCAATATGGTTATAATGCTCTGAAATTTGTAATGAAACAAGCAATTTATATTAAATAGGCTTGGCATCCTCTATGATCATTATGTTAGATTGTGTGTATCACATTAACATTTCTTGAAATATAAAGAAAATTAGAATAGTTTCATATGTCTATAGAGCATACATGGATACAGGTGTGTAAAAACAAGTTAGAAAGCAAATCATTGTGCTTTTACCTATACTACGAGCCTTAGCTGCCTTGAATGGATTGGGCCCATGGAGAGAATAATTCGGTACAATTGACCAACTTAGTGGTGTCTGTGGTATGTACGATATTTTCCATAATGGGAGAAGCTATGTTTGGTGCAAAGGGGAGAACTGATATTGTGGTTGATTTTAAATGCTATTTAACCTGACTGTATGTTTCTGAAGTATGGAGAACAAGCCTAATACCAGGAGGTGTCAGGAGAAACTCCTTGTGTGCAGATAGAATGGAGACAATATGCAAGATAACACCAGAAAATCGGACCCTGTGAGGTCTGTTTTAAAAGTCAACAATTGGTTGGAATGGTAGGAGGCAAATTTAAAACTACATAACAAACCAGGGGTTAGAATAGAAGGCAGAAACATAGATTCTAAGGCAGGTGAGTCCCCAATCAAGCACCAGAGAGAAACAACAACTGATGTAAGTGAAAAACAACAGCAGTTTAAATGATTCTGTCCCGCGGAGTTTACAGCAGCCATCTTCCGGCTCTTCTGTAATCTTTAGTCATACCGGCAATTTCCGAGACTTTAGGCGCATTGATCCAAATGCGCATGTGCCTAAATGCCGCTCTCATTCTGAAGATGACTGAAGAACTGGAAGATGCCTGCCATGAACACCGCTGGACAGAATCTGCACCGAGGGGTAAAAAAAGACTTAGGGACATTTGCCCATTGGTAGCAATTAGGCTGGGGGAGGGAGGGGGGTCTATGCAGAGTAGGGGGTAGGGTTTTTTTTTACTTTAGGGTTGAATTCTCCTTTAAGGACTAGGAGGAAAACAGCCAAAGGTGCAGCATGAAAATAGCCAGAGTCAGAGCAAACTAGTAACAGATGTAGCAGATTAACTGCCACAAGCAGGTTCAATTGAATTTACACAGACTATTCAAAAGTTCTGCCTAAACATTCAGATGATATTGATTTCAGGCTCAGAGGCCAGGCCAAACAGGTCTTTAGACCCAGAGGACAGACACGCCCATAGGTTAGGTTAGACAGGAACTTATGCATGGAGGCCAAATCAGAGTGTTCAATGGGCAGAGTCACCTCCATGGTTGTCTGAAGAGAACATTTGACACCTCAACAAAATTTGCCAGTAACAGCAGACTCAGAAACTGAGTCTGAAGGAGCAGGCATAGGATAATCAATGGCTGAAAAAATCGAAAAAAAAAGATCGAAAAAATTTTTGGGGCTCCCCTCCTTCCCCTCTACATTTCCTAACTCAAGGCAAATTAACTATACAGTGGGCACATGTGTAGAGCAAAATAAAAAATGTATTTGCTGTTTTGAAGGTTTCCCAGGCTTGTGTAGTTCTGCTACATATACCTCCATTGTAACTTGAATTTGGCGCCGTATGCAAATTAACCATCACTAGCGTAACTTTGATTTGCTTGGCGAATTAACGCTAACGCAACTTCGCAACCTTACGCTACCCCTGAGCGCAACTTCGGATTTTAGTGAATTTGCGGAGCGCTGGCGAAAATACGCCTGGCGAAGTGCGGCAAAGCACGGCGAAGCGGACGCCAGCGCAACTACGATTCTTAGTGAATGTCCCACATAGACTCCATTATAATCAAATAATCTCATTTTTTAAAATTAATTTCCTTTTTCTCTGTAATAATAAAACAGTATCCTGTACTTGATCCAAACTAAGATATAATTAATCCTTATTGGAGGCAAAATCAGCTAATTGGGTTTATTTAATGCTTAAATTATTTTCTAGTAGACTTAAGGTATGAAGATCCAAATTACAGAAATATCCATTATCTGGAAAACCCCAGGTCCCAAGCATTCTGGATAACAGTTTCCATAACTGTATTATAAATAAACATTGCTCAACAAAACGTTACACAATTAATTCAAAATAATCATCCAATAAGAAATGCAACTAATATCTGTGAATCTGTCTCCATGTTCTTTGCTCCTGCAAGTGGAGCTGGAAGCATTAAACACAGCACTGAACAATTAAATAGCAGTATGTCGCCCTTCTCATGTTTGACTTCAAAGTATTATTATTATTATTATTATTATTAACATGTATTTATATAGCGCCAACATATTGCGTAGCACTGTAAAGTAAATGTGATTATACAACTACATCACACAAATTACATATATAGAATATATGGAGTAACAAACATCACAATCAATACAGGTACAAAAAGGTGAGGAAGGCCCTATGCATAGACATACAGTCTAAAGGGAAGGGAGTAATACACAAGTTGTGGGAGTGGGCAAGATCGAAGTAAGTGGGTGAGAAATGTGGTACTGTATGTGGTGTTGCGTTTGGTAGTTAAGCAGAGTAAGGGTAGGCTTCTCGAAAGAAGTACGTTTTCAGAGATTTTTTTAAAGCAGAAAGGTTGGGAGAAAGTCGGACAGACCGTGGGAGAGCGTTCCAGTGGAGGGGTGCAGCCCTTGCAAAGTCTTAAATGCGAGCATGTGAGGAGGTAATGAGAGAAGAGTTGAGTAGCAGGTCAGTAGAGGAGCGTAGTAAGCGAGTGGGTGAGTAAATAGAGATGAGTTCAGAGATGTAGGGTGGAGCAGAGTTGTGAAGTGCTTTGAAAGTCAGTGTCATTAATTTGAATGTGATTCTGAAAGGTAACGGAAGCCAGTGCAGGGATTGACAGAATGGCGAGGCAGAGGAGGAGCGGTTGCTGAGGTGTATGAGCCTCGCAGCAGTGTTCATTATGGACTGGAGTGGTGACTCTGGAGGGGGAGGCCAATTAAAAGAGAGTTACAGTAGTCTAGACGCGATATGATGAGAGAGTGAATAAGAATTTTGGCAGCGTCTTGGGTGATAAATGATCGTATTTTGGATATGTTCCTTAGGTGGAAGTGACATGATTTAATAAGTGACTGGATATGAGGAGTGAATGACAGGGCAGAATCTAGGATAACCCCAAGGCACCGGGCCTGGGGAGAGGGGGTGATAGTGGAATTGTTAACTATGATGGATACTTCGGGGATGCTACTGGTGTTAGTTGGAGGAAAGAGAACCATTTCAGTTTTACAGAGGTTTAATTTAAGGTAGTGTTGCGACATCCAGGTAGAGATAGCGGACAGACAGGAGGAGACGCGAGTTAGGAGTTCTGGGTTGAGATCAGGAGATGAGAGATAGATCTGAGTATCGTCAGCATAGAGGTGGTAGTGGAAACCATACGAATTTATTAATTTGCCAAGGGAGGAAGTATAGAGCCTTGAGAAACTCCAACAGAAAGAGGTAGGGGAGAAGATGATACTCCATTGTAGGAGACACTGAAGGAACGATTGGTGATGTAAGAAGAGAACCAGGACAGGGCTGTGTCACGAAGGCCAAGCGACTGGAGGGACTGGAGGAGGAGAGGGTGATCTACAGTGTCAAATTGCGGCTGAGAGATCAAGCAGTATTAGTAATGAGAAATTATTGTTGGCTTTAGCGGTTAAAAGGTCATTAGTTAGTCGAGTCAGGGCAGTTTCCGTGGAGTGTTGTGGCTTAAAACCAGATTGTAGGGGGTCCAGCAGGTTATTGTCAGAGAGGAATGAGGTAAGTCGGTTGTAGGCTAGGCGCTCAAGTAGTTTAGAGATGAAAGGTAGCAGAGAGATAGGTCGGAGGTTGTCAAGATTGGAGGGATCAAGAGAGGGTTTTTTCAGTATGGGGGTGACAAGAGCATGTTTTAGTTGAGAAGGAAACAGTCCAGTTGAGAGCGAAAGATTAAATAGGTGAGTTAAGGCTTTGATTAGACAAGGATTGGTATTGCGGAGAAGTTTTGAGGGAATTGGATCAAGCGGGCAGGTGGTAAGGTGAGAAGAGGCCAGAAGCTTTGAGACTTCCTCATCAGTGACAGGGGTGAAGGAGCACAGGAGAGACTGGGGAGTGTGGAGGGAGAGTGGTGGAAGTCTAGGGGGGTTGAGTAGTGTAATGTCCCTTCTGATAGTGTCAATTTTTTTTTTTGAAGTGCTCAGCAATATCTTGAGCAGAGACAGATGTGCATGGAGGGGGTGGAGAAGGGGAAAGGAGAGTGTTAAAGGTGGAGAAAAGTTGTGCTGGTTTTTTAGAAAGGGAGTTAATGAGTGAAGTAAAGTATGTTTGTTTGAACATTTGTTCACTATATGTAAGATACAAACAAGACGATCATTGAACGCTGGTAAGCTGCAGTGTCATTGTTGAATATATTTGCAGTGGTTAGTTTGGGACATACAGTACAAAGGAACATTAACCCACCCATACATCCTAATGTAGAATTGGTTAGAGCGCTCTTCTGATAATTTTTGGAATACACTTTTTTTATGGTTGAGTTCATGATTTTAGCAGATTTTTAAAAAAAATTGAAAAAAAAAAAAAGATGTTGCAATTTTGTATTTGAATTGGAACATTGTAATTATGGTTCAGGAATCGTATCACTAAAAAAATGTGGATTTGGTGCATCTCCAATATACAACATTTTTAAATGATTACACTAATAAATACTGTATGAGATTGGCTTAAAATGTAATATATTAAAAGTTAAAATATTAAAAGTTATACTCTGCATTAGCCGGAAACTGTATATTGTTTTATTGACTTTTTTTCTACTCATAACTGCTGTCTGCACGGCAGACTAGATAGTATTTTGCTGATCTTAAAATATACAGAAAGGTGCCGGAGGCAATGGGAGATAAAATTACTTGACCAAGGTCACTAGAGATTGACATAGAGATTTCAAATTCTAAGTCTGCTATTTTAGATTCTCTGAGGATTATTGTGACATAGATAATATTATCACTGTGCTTGTAGGGTTAAATAACACTTATCACATATCAGTATATTTCTAATACATTTACAGCTGACCACCAGTAATTCAGATAACATGGAGAGCGTCCGTTAAGTCTTTTATCCAGATAGATGTCTTGAAATGGTCAGGTTACAGAATAATATGAATTATAACAGGATAGCAAACACTATTTAAATTCATATTAAATTCTACAGCAAAGTACATTTTCTTCAACATTGCTTTATATGACTTTTTTCTTTTTTTTCAGTTTAAAATAGCTCTTTTTTGGCAGGCATTACATACAGAGCTCCCCTGCACCAAAAAGCACTGCATGTTTACCCTTGCACTGGATATTTAGCCAACGGACACACGTGCCTGACCATATCAACATCATATTATAATATTATATATATATATATACACATTATATTATATCAGTGATGTATATAGATTATGTGTAATTATTGTTTTTATCACTTAGAAAATAAACTAATTATGAGTAATCAAAAGATGTGTGGCTGCAAAAACAAAGCTTTCTTTCTTACAAATGAAACACCAAGGGGCAGATTTATCAAGGGTCGAATTAAAAATTAAAAATATATCATGTACTGTCCCTTTAAGAATTAAAATGTGACTTTTCGCCATCTAAAACCTACCGAATTGGTGTTTTAGCCTATGGGGGACCTCCAACAATCAATTTGGAATCGTTTAGTGGACTTTTTTTTTTTAATTTTCTTTTGTTGAAAAAATTCATATTGAATTCTATTCAAGTTTCACCAATTTTTTTAAATTTTTTTTTTTTTAACAAATTTCGATTGGTTGTTTTTTTCTAATTTTGAGTTTTTGGGAGTTGATGGGAGTTTTTAGAAACGCCCATAAACTCGAAATTCGACCCTTGATAAATCTGCCCCCAGGTATAAAAAAGACTTGTGAACCTCACCAGAGATACGGGTTCAAACAATACAAAGATAATGTATACCATATTAATTCATAGCTTTTTAACTAATCCTTTCAAAGTCTACCTACTCTCATTATTAATAGGGAAGATGCAGGTCTTTGGAACCCATTTTAGAGCACCCCATGACCTGTGGTTATTCAGCAAAGTGCAGAGCAGAGTTTGTACCTTGAATCCTGCCCTCTTTAAACGTTAATTCTGATAATCTACAATTGCTATTAGAAGTTAATCATATGAATTAGTGAAGAAGAAAGAACACTTTATTTTCTTTTCATTTCTCAGGCTGGATATCTGTGTGCAAGAAGATAACCCTCAAAACATCACCATGTATTGTTTAAAATTAAAATGACCAGGACACACATTTTACATTAAATTCAAAATCTGACAGCATAATTACATTTCGTCAGGGTAGTAAATTATCATGTTTGAGATACAGTAAAACCCACTGAAACCAATTAAAAATGTGGAAAAACAGAAAAATATTGTCACAGTGTGCACTGACTTGAGACATAGATTAGTAGAAAGATTCCTCAGTGAACATATGTAGATGTCAAATCCAAAAGAGGTTAACATGATGATAAACATATTTCTAGTACTTGTAATACATTTTAATAAATGAATAAATTGTGAATTCAAATAATTATTAAGACTGCATACTAATACATACAAGATAGCCTTGATTACACACGGTACAAAAAATGAAGAGAAAATACATGGAGCTAATCAGCAAATCAATTTTGTTGAGGCACTTGTTTAACCCTTACTAAATACTAAATTCATTTATAGTTATATTTTCATAAATAGCCTTGCTAGTTTCTAAAACTGTGTTGTGGATACTGCTTTAGCTCACCCATAATCCTCCTTATGCTCCACTTATGTTCCTTATAGTCTGTTAATTGATTAGCAATAAACTAACAGGGATCATTTTCTTTCACTGATTTCTTTTATCACAGTGTTGTCAGCCAAAAGTATTTCTTCAGGGCAAACACCATGAAAACGAAAAATTATGGTTCATAGCTTGATGAGGCACACGGGGTCACAGGTGATTTGCCACTGTTGTGAGACACCAATGACCCCTACCTTATATAAGATTGTGGGTGACTACTGAGGAAGCAAACCACCACAGGGTCCCATATAAGTTGGCCACAGGGTCTGATTATTAATTACACCATTAATAAGGCAGACATTCCTGTACTAAGCTCAGAACTATTATTTTATTTTAGTCCCTGGATGGTGATGGACGAATCGGAACCGTTTAGATTTCTCAGAAAATTTGAGAAATGGCGGAAATTGCAGAATTGCATTTAAGTTTATACGCGTCATTTTCGCAGCAAAACTTGTGAAAAGTTATGCTCATTGCTATCCCTGGAAACTAACCTGGGTCATGATATACAGTATCTAGTAGAGTTAAGTCTAAAGCAACTGGACTTTCTGAATTTTCTTTTGAAAACCTTTCACCTCACCACTCATCCAAGCAACTTCTTTGGTTCCTTCCTTTACATTTTAAAGAACCTTTGTGAATGTCTGATACTGAAGTACCTTTTATTTAAATTGGATCGTCACCCCTGGACTTGATGACACACCCTTATAATCAATGCAATCTGTTTACTTGGAACTATATCATCCACAAACTGAAAGCTATAGAGGATCATTTTAAAAGTGGTACCAAACTCGGTAGTCAGGATACTAGTGATGTGCGGGTCGTAGGTTTCGACGAGACCTCGCACTACCCTCTCCGGGTCGCGGGTTGAGCTCTTTTGACTGCTCTCCCTGCTCGCAACCTTACAAATGCCGGCTTCTGACTTCCAGGTTGAAGTTTTATAGATGCTTGCCTGCTCGCCCCAGCTCGTCACCAGTGGGGCAGGGCGGAGAGGGTCTATAAAAGGAACCCAGCTCAGACTAGCGCGGTTGGAGGGAGGCTGGCGGCCGGGTGTGGATCAGGAAATACCCGACCTGCACATCACTAAAGGATACCTTTCCCCACTTGCATTTGTTCCCATTTATATGAATGGAAAATATGCTGTCTATAGCCATGACAAATGCTGCCTATAGCCATAACTGCACCCTTCAGACAGGGTTGCCAAGCCATCCCCACCTGACAGTGCCAGTGACTCAGAAGGGGAAGGCAAGTCTAAATAGAACCATGCATAAGAGTCTTAGGGGCAGATTTATTAAGGATCGAATTGTAAATTCTAATTTTCGAGTTTGATTTTTGGTCAAAACCTATAATTTTTTGTTGGGAATAATCCAAACTCAAATTAGAATTTGAGATTGATCATACCTTGACCCTGGGAACAACTCGAATTTGACTATTCACCGACTAAAACCTGCCGAGTTCATGAAGAAGTCAGAGGTCCAGTGCCCCATTTGAATATGATAATAGCCTTCCTGACATTCGAGTTTTTTTCGGAGAGCATTTTTGTGTCGGTAATATTAGATCGAGTTTTAAACATTCAAGTTTTTTTCCTAAATAAGATACTATTCGAGTTTCCAGGTCATTCAAGTTCAAGGGTAAATAAATAAATAGACAGAAATGTAGACAAAAGCTAATAAAGCTGTTTTTCAACTTTTTAGGTCAATGTGGTCTTACATTGACTTAAAATGTATACAGGGGAATGTAATAAAAGTCGCAAAGAGCAAAACAATTCGCACCAATAAAACTAAAAATCCACATCTCGCAATGTAATATTGTTCCTTAAACTGTTATTGCATTGCGAATTTTAATTGCGCATTGCGAATTTTAATTGCACACTCATAAGAAGTGCTTGAAGGTGTCGTAATCTTTTGGAGCAAACATAATGACTTTTTCAGTAAGAAGTTTTATTACATTGACTGCGCATTGGCGCAAACTATGAAATTCGCAAACGGTCTTTCACTGTCGGAAGTGGTCGCTAAACAGTTTCCGGGCTCGCAAAAGCTATATTAAATTTGCACAAACCAAAATTTGTTCGCGCAAGGGCATAACTTTTCACATTGCGAATAGTTTTTCCGTAAGCAATTTTTATTACATTCCCCCGATAGTATCCAATGTACATGTTATATGCATGTTGCTTTGTTGAAGCAAATCAACTTGACTGAACAGCAGTATGCACTGATCATTATTTCTCATGGACAATTTTTAGACCATAAAGTCATATAGCAAACATAAAACACACACATTTACCCACTAAAAGAGCACTCTAATACAAGTTGCTGTACCTGATTAAATTACACCATATGCAATGGAGTAGTAGAAATATCAAATTAAAAAAATAAATAAATATATAAAAAGATGTACAAAATATGTAAAAGATCTGAAAGTCTCTTTATTTAACCACTTGCAGAAAAAAATAATCAGTACATCCTATCCCCGTCAATTTAAAAAAAATCTTCTACGAATAAATTAAAAAAAATGGAATAAACCTAGTATAATTTGTTTGACTTGTACAGTGCATGTGTGTTTAACTGATTTCTGGAAAATTACCATAACACCGTGTTTTCACTTTCTGTAGCTAATCTTTAAAGAACACACATTAATATACTTTACTGTGTTCTTCCTGGGATGATATAACTTACAGTATGTTGATGTTAATAAGATTTAAGTTGTTAATACTTTCACGCAGAGATGCAAATTAAGCCTTTTCATTTCTGATTATAAAAACAGAACAGCAAAAATTAGAGTGGCTTCTGTCTTTTCAAATGAGTATTTTCCTTTGCAGTTTCAGGTAAGAGAGGTATTTCTGCTAGGACATTGTAGGGGTTCATTTAAATATACTGGGCTAATAAGCACCTGGGCAGTAACACATAACAACCAGTGATTAGCTTTTATTTCAGCCAGCTGCAAATATCTGATTGGTTGCCATGGGAAATTGCCCAAGTCAAATTTGCCCAGTGTTTATAAATTACCCCCACAGATATCTATCACAAATGCATATTTACCAAATATGTATAGGTCAGTTATGTCATAAGTGATAATGTGATTCTTTATGATTTGAAATAAGTAAAGTTTCTATTATGTAATACATTATTTATGTGTTCCTTAAATGCAAGTGATTTGTTTGCATTGGTTCAGTTATTTCTCAAAGTCGAGGCTCATTTATATGCACTCTATGTAACTATAACAATGTGCCATTTTTTAGTAGAATGTTTCCATACTGCAAACTGGCATATCAGTCCCTATTCTTAAAAGACCTGTCCTAGAGACACCTTAAAATACTTTGGTATATTGGTCCACTCTGACCTGACAAGGACTGGGGCAGTAAACCTGGACCCACTGACAAAAAACATTTTTTATCACAACACACTTGTCTCTTTTTCCTCTGTGTTTTTTTCTATTCCTCCAAAAGTGTCCTAGTGATGCCCAATTTCTCCTTTACTCCATAAGTTAACCTATTCTAATGGTTTTTCCTCTTGGCTGAAAATGTTCTACTACTTAACCTCAGTTAAAGAAGTCATCCCCCTGGAGGAACTGAATATTCTATTTAGACAGAGTCCTCAGAAAATTAAAAGTGCTAAAGACCTTAGATTAAACATGGAGGCGTATTCCTTCAGAATTCCTCTATGGTTCTACCTCGCATTATTTTTCAACATTTCAGCCTCAAGGTCAATCTAAATAATATTATATGAATGGGGGTAAGGGTTTAAGAAAAGTATTACATTTTATTGAAAAAGTTGCAACTATCACTCACAGTGTAGACTATAAAACTACTCAGCTTTTTATAAATCAACCAGAGAAACTATTTTTTATTTACTGCTTACAGAGTAAAATCATTCTCCTCATTTATTGCAAAATATGGTTGTGTGTTATATTACCTACCTACACTTTCCTATGTATGTAGTAAAAGCCCTCCATTATGGTAAAAAAGGTTGCAATCTGCAGTAGTCAGAAAGGTGCTTAACAAATGAGCACTAAGGGTAGTACTCTTGCTTCCCTTAGTGCACTTGCACTCCCCGGTATTAAATGATCTCTATGGCTTGGGTACAAATATTCCATGAATCTAATCTAATTCTATTTTATTCCAATTTAAAAATACAATAAGCTTAAGGGTAGTGGCACATGCTGCTACTTGGGGAGATTAGTCGCCTCCTCTTCGGGTGACTAATGTCCCCTAAATGCCTTCCCATCGGCTACAATGTAAATCGCCAGCGGAACAATTTGTTTTTCGAAGTTGCCTCACGAGGAAACTTTGGGCGACTTCGGAAAGCCGAAGCTATTCGAGTGCCATCCCGCTCGGCGACTAATCTCCCCAAGTAGCACTAGTGCCACCACCCTTAGAGGGCCAAGTGCTTTGGGTTTAGAAGGTAAAAACTGTATAGATTAACTTGTGGGTGTATGGTGGAACCTGAAATATGTGATGATATGTGCTACTTTTGTTGAATAGTGTATTAAGTATTAGTTTGAAAAGTAAGCCTATGGGTGGTTGTGCGCATTTTGTCGCTCAACTATTAATCCAGACTCAACCCTCTTACTACTTGAATGGTCATTGCTCGGGTCAGACAAAGAAAAATTCAAGAAAACAGAGCGGTGATTTTGAGTGTTTATCAGCTTCAGTTTCAGTGTCAGGAATCTCCCTTTCTGACACTGCCATTATAAGCAGTTTGACTAATCAATTAAGAGAAAGAGGAATTCCCATGACTGCCATTTTATTCTACCACCCACCCACAAATATATAGGTCAACATATAAGGAAAACAGAGCTGTTTCCCAGAGATACTACATCAAGAAGCATGTGACCAAAATGCTAAAAATGTTATAAGACTACAAACATGAAGTATAATATAAACATAATTTGAGTCACAAGAAACAAATTTAGTGTTCCTTTCTGTCCCTTTCTCTTGCAGTACAAAATGAAAACATGACAGATTCAGAACAATTTTCGATCTAATTTTAATTTTAAAGCAGGGAAATTGCACAGTTAAAAGATATAAATTGCACTTCATCCTGTAAAAAGGTGCTGTGCCAATGCAAACAGAGAAGAGACAATAATAGCCGTTAAATGAATAGTAACTGCATTTAATCATCTTAAAATAACTGGAAATAACTGGAGTTCAACCTTTATTACAATCATTAAGAATACACCAAGATTCCTAGCTACAAATATTCCATTACTACAATTTCGGTGTGCTGTATGAAAAGTTTGTGTTGAAAGCTGCATAAAGTAAAGCAAATAACTGTAGGACTCGTTTACCTGTTATGCTCAAACACCAAGTGGGAGCAAAATTGCAACCTTTAGGACCCAAACATGGAGAACTTGGCATGTGCACATTGCACATTGCTCTGGATTAAAAATCAGGATTGCAGACCCACAGCTTTAAAAGCACATTGTAAATGAGCCCTACTAGTCAATACAGATCAATATGTATGGTTAGAGTTTTACAAAAAAAATAGGACTCAATTACGACCACAGTTGCATCCACTTGCATCTAAAGCTGCTCCTTTCTCTTCTGCATAAGTTGCATTGAAAGTCTTCTCATTATGAAAATCATTCGAAGGCCAGCCTATTTATTCAGGGGAACACTGAAGCTACTGCAATGAAAGTGCCTGTCAATCAAAATCTGACCCAGATTTGCATGAAGACAGCATAAAAAGTGAAAGGTTGCTAACAGTAAGATACTGAAGAGTAACTTGATTATTACATAAACGGTGCAGAATATATAATCAACACTGTTTAGAAAGTTTATTATTTCTGTGAAATGGAGCCTATATTAAATTTTCATTTTCACGACAGCTCCCCTTTAATACTGTAAAATACCTTTCAAAAGAACAACAATTGGCATTTTGAAGCTGATTTTTATTAATTAATTCAAGTTCAGAAAAAAAAGTAAAGAAAAACTGTTGTGGAGTCTACAATCTGTGGCACTCCACTTTATCTACAATATTTAGACTGTACATTCTGTGACACTAAAAAGATTACAGCTTCCAGTTCCAACTGAGGGAACAAGCAACAGATAGATACATATATCAGATGTCATTCTTGCGGTATTTTTTTAACATTTAATCAGGCACCTGGCCCTGGAATGTTGGGGGAGGCTTTACTGAGCAATATTGCTGAAGTCTGATGTGCTGAATTACAGCTCTCAGTTTGCTTTAACCTTTGATAATATGTTAAAGCAATTATAATATATATAATATATAAAAAAAATAATATGTTAGCAACAATTAAGCAAAGTGTGGCTGAATTACAGTTTCAAGGTCCACTTTAGAGTAAAACTACACAGGAAATTTTGATCAGATTTTGTGGGTGAGATTTTATCTGATCTTGTCATCGAACACCATGCAACACCACACAAAAGCACAAGATTTGTAGGATCCTACCAAATCTGATCAACTTATAGCTAGAATGTTAAAGAAAAAAAGTGGGTCAGACATCATCAGATTTTATCTCCCCAAGGAAAAGGCAACATGCTGCATTCCCAGCCAACATTCAGCAGTTTACACATCAGATTTTTGTATCAGTGCCATTATATGTTGACCAATGCGACTACATCCGACTTGTTGGATGCAATTTGTTGATCCGGCACCATCCTATAAAATCCTTAGTTTACCCCTTAAGATGTTCTTATAAAATGACGGAGATTGCCTCTGAATATATTAATATATGTATTTAAGTTGCCCTATTTTATCAAAGTCATGCTTGATCTGGAACTTAAATACTAACACATGCACTTGGCTACCGGAATATAGAAGTGGATGATATAACCTACAGATGAACCTACTTGGGTTTGTGTGTTAAATGCATCATGACTCAAGATAAAGTGAAGAAACTGTGATCTAAAGTCGCATGAACTCATTCAACTCATTTAACCTTGCCAAGATGATACAATATCACTATTTTCACACAAGGCCTCAGAAAAAACTACTTAAGTAGATGGCATGCTGTAAGTTAAATTAATTTAGTTATTTTGTATTAAAGGGGCTTAATTTGTATATAATGAATTGCCATTATATATGAAGGCTACCTATATTGATTGTGTTTTTTTGATTAGAAAGCATCATGTGTAAATAGTATGATTATTCTAGATCTCCATGCAGAATTAAGATTTTGTCCTGGTGCAGTAGCCCATAGCAATTATTATTAATGAAATGAATTAAAATTATAGCATTTACTGTATAAAATTGTTATCATTAAAGCTCACTGTGCAAAATAGTACATCAGTGGGGCTCATTTATAAACACTGGGCAAATTTGCACCAGGGCAGTTACCCATAGCAACCAATCAGTGACTGGCTTTTTACAGGCAGTTGTTTATAAATAATGTTTATAAATAAGCCCCAGTATGTTTTACTGAAAATTTATTTTAAAAACTACATGAAGGGGCCCATTTATTAAACCTTGATTTTTTTTTTTCAGTTCGAGGTTTTTAGGTGGCAAACTCTAGACGATTCGACGCTTGATTTTGGCGTAACATTTTGTGGCTCAGTTGTTTTCAAGAAAAAAATATATATATATATTTACAGTAAATCAAATATTTATTACTAAATAGGCCTTGGGCTCTTAAAAACATAGTTTCCACCAATTACATCACAGCTGTTTTTTAATAATCAGTGCATTTCAAGTATTTCAAAGTTTCTTTCCATGCATTTTGAATGTAATTTACACAATTGCCATGTACGTTGCCTTAAGCTAAAACCTTACTTTAAATGACCTATGATGGAAATGATATTTGACTGATTCAGTTGTAATGCATCCAACAACATTAGCCCCTAATTAAATTATTAAGTGAAATATTGCTTTGCAAACGGAGTCAAAATAGATAAACCCTCTGTAGTAAGCATCTTGATTTTATGTAGGATGGGTAAGTGGATTAAGGAGCAGATTAGTGATTTTATCATCTTTAATAAGCACTTTTCCTGTAATATCTGTAAAAATACTGAGCTCTGAAAGAGGCCATTACATCTCAATATAAATGTTTAAACTAAAAGTTTTAAAACTGTGAAAAAATAAAGTTTCTTAGGTAATCTTATAGCTACAGCATTGTAACATATCAAGTTCAATAGAATAAGATGGTCAATGTTTTTTCATGGTACAAATAGTGGTGAAAAAACTGATCCTTATGCTAAGTACAAGCATCTCAGTCTACATTGTCACTCGTATACTATATTAATAGAAACTGATAGATGAGCAATGGTGCGTGCGAGCAAGAGTCAGTTCCCAATGCAGTCTGTTCAATTCTATCCCAAATAGAAATGCATGGGACAGATATCTATCTGACATGCTCTTTGCTGATGTAAGAATTAGGAAAATGTCATCTGACAAATAAGTTATCTATGTGACTTTCTGTAATAAAAAGTAAATATAGGTATGGGATCCCTTATCTGGAAACCCATTATCCATAAAGCAAAGCCATCTCTCACAGAGTCTGTATTCTTTTCTCTGTAGAAAAAAAAACATTACCTTGCACATGATAGAAACTAAGCTGCATGAATCCATATTGATGGCAAAACATTCATGTTGGGTTTATTTAATGTTTAAATGATTTTTAGTAGACAAATTAAGACAATAGGTATGGTGTTACAGAAAAATTACAAAAATACCCTTATCTAGAAAAACTTAAGTCCTAAGTATTCTGTATATTAGGTTCTAGACCTTTATTACTTTGACTGTATGGCATAAAATACAGGCATATTGTAAAAATGTTTCAGATTTCATAAAATCTATTTTGCTGTTTGGGCTCATTTAGCATTCTTATGAAGATATATTTGCTCAAATCCATGTTCTCACTTAAAATATGAAAACAAATTTTTATCTCCCTAGCATAATACAAGAAACACTGATCCCCTTCAAAACAGCAGTGGACAAGCATTACTGGTGTGCTTAGGAATATGGTTATTTCTAACAATGAAGCTTAAAAATACCTAATTAAATCGAAGAGCAAAGATAGCATGGAGATCTAGAATAATCATACTATTTACACTTGCTTAAAATGTCAGCATTTTTTATGAGCTAGGAACCTAAAATAAAACATTTAAGAAAATTGTTCTTTTTAAACCTTTTTTTTCAATAAGAGGTTTGACATAAAACTAGGTAGAGTTAGACTAAGATCACTAATTGGAGTTTAAAGAAATTATTAAATTCAAAACAGTAACTTTTAAGTAAGGCTACCTCTAATTGATAAAAAAAAATATGTCTTATTGCTGCTCTTTGTAGTCTATGTGTTTTTTTTCAATAGAAACAACTTATTTAAGGAGTGTCTAAACCCAACAATAAGCGGTCCCACTGCAGCCTCTATTTTGCAACTTTATAGAAGTTGACATGGGACATACTTGTTCAGAGCTAGGAAAACTGTGCTTAAAGCTTCCAGCTTCAGTTGCAAGAACAAAAAACATAGAGCCACGTGTATAAAGATTAGACGGGATTAGGCGTTTTACATCTGAATGCAGTCACGGGCTGGTATAGCAAAAGGTTGCCCTAAATCTTGTAAGTACAAGTAACAAGGGCCCTAGGGTAGAAAACTGGGCAGTGTTCTTAACTAGATCTGTGTTCAGATCCTGCAAACCTCAAAAGGTTTTCTCATATATCCTTTCACATTAAAGGGGACCCGTCACCCAAACAAAATTATCCAAATTCTATTTTATCATGTTAGTCAAGCAAAATGAACTTTAATTACACTGTATAAATTATTTGAAAATTTTGTTTCCATCAGTCTGGGAACTCATAATTATAGCAACCAAGGAGCCATTTTGTGGATACTGTTATTAAGGCAAGCCTTGCATCATCTCAGAATCTTGTTTGTGCACCAGGGACAGGGACCCAATGTCCATCCCCATGCACTGGCTACACAATTAAATTGTTAAGAGAGCTGGGGGAATGTAGGGAGAGCGGTGACATCTAGGAAGTGCTGAATGGAAAGTGAAAGTAATTGCTTGCCCCGCCTCTATGCCTAGGCATAGAGGCGGGGTAGGCAATACTTGATTGACAGCTGATATTTTTAAATAGTTTACAAGAGCCATGAATACTTTAATAAAAAAAAGAAATTGGATTTCATATTTAATTTAAGAAGGACTTTTATTATATAGATTTTTATGTCTGGGTGACGGGTCCACTTTAAATACTAATTTTAAAATCAATCTCACTTAAGACATTTTTTGCTTGTGGCAAAAAATGACATGTGCCTTTTGTGTGTTTATGTATATGCCAACTGTTACGGCTTCAGCAGCCTATTTATTATGCTGTATGAAATTCATCTTGATGAAAAAACTGTGTAAAAAGCTGTGTAAATGGCAAATTTATAAAGGTGTGTCCACCATCCAAACGCCAGATTTGATACCATCCATTAAAGGCAATGGGGAAAAATGTCGCTCTGTGAAAAAATATGTAAAAAGCTGTGATAATCACTGTATTTTCCCATAGCTTTTTCAAATGGCTGCTTACAGTTATTCTGGATTTGTACAAGGAGGTACAGGGTCAACCAAAATCAGTACAAAAGTTCTATAAGTTTTTTATGTGGCGATGCCTGCCAATGCTGTTTTTTACGTAGCATAATAAATAGACCCTCAGTGTTTTGATTGCTGCGGCTTCTGACAATGGTCAGAACACAACTACCAGCCCTGGATTGCTTCCCATGCTGTTTAATGATTCTAATGCTTATGGACCCATTCAAACAGGGCAGATATCAGTGTTCAAGCGCTGCAGTAAAATGCCGCATGTTCCTCAACTCATAGTAAAATCAGTTTGGTTTATTCAGTTATGGACAACTACTGATGAAGCAGCCCCGTAACTACAACTGGGCCATGGTGAGGATCTGCTTCCTTAGTATGTGCGGCAGGGGAATGGTGGTGACCCGCAAGTATGTGCAGGGGGGATCATATGTGACCCCTGAGATTATGTACAGAAGGCACCCGGCAACATTTTTTTTTTGTGGGGGGTTCTGAAGTTATGCCCATGCCCATTGATGTGCCTATTGAAAATGTAGGGCTAATGTCATATAGGACACTTTACAAAGAATCACTGATCTATATGCCTAAAAAAATGATATGGTTCATAACGGTTTTGATTAGATACATGTCATAATGTTCCAGATAAACAATATACCAAAAGGTGGGTTGTGGGAGCACTCAAAAGGCTAAGTTAAAGTTAGTATAATAGAAGTGCTACTGATTTGGCCAATATTCATAGAATATAAATGTCACACTATAAGGCTGATTAGTAATCAATACAGATAATTACTACATGGCAGCACAGAAACCAGTGCAAACCTCATATTCTGCTTGATCATTTGCAATGACACCTATGTATTTATAGTTGTGTGTAAAACATTCCTTGTGTAAAATCAATAGCAAGTAATGCACTTACATATTTCAACTTGTTAGGAGCACATTTTAAAACCACTAACCAGAGTCCCTTTGGCAGCAGACTTTCCCTTTTAACCCCACACCCCACTTTCTTTCTCTGCTCACAGACAGACACTGGGTGTCTGTGAATCTGCGTCACTTCTGAGATGTCTGTGCCTGAGTTGCTTCACGGGGCAATAAAAGGACAAGTCTATGGAACCTTGTACATGATGTGGCTCTGATAGATATTTATTTGCTGCGGGCTGTTTAACAATTGCTTTTCTGTTTTACCTTTCCTGTTGATCAATGTATTGCCTAGGAATACATGATTTGCCCAAAATCCCCCTTGTTGATCAATTCAAGTTGAAAAGGTGGCCCGGCTGTGCTGCACTTTTTAGATTAGCCGAGCCCCCCTTGAACAGGCACTGAAGCAGCCGAAGGGAGCTGAATCTGCAGAAGGGAGCTGGCCACCAATTTTTTTTTTAACTTGTGGGAGGCCCTGACCACCATGCTCTGGCAAGCAATGTTGTTTTTTACTTATGTATGAGTCCTGGCCTGCATTGTTTTGTTTTTTTACTTTTGTAGGAAAAACTGGCTACCAATCGTTATTTTTTTGTACAAGGGATTAAACCACATGGCTCTTATTTGTAAATTAGAAATGTAAATTCTAAAACAAAGTGCAATTTATGTTGCCTTACAGGGCCCTGTGATTTCTAATGGTGGCCCTAAGCATTCTTATTATTATCAGGTGCCAACATATTCTGCAGTTCTGTAGCATCATTAAACATATCATTTATTATCCTATGTACATCTATATGAGATTTTTGGCATGTGACAATTTTAAGCATGCTAGGCAAATCTTTTCCTAAAATTGTCCATCTGTATATCAGGGTACCCCACTGTGTTTCATATCTGTTTGCTCTAATCTGCATTCATTGGTGCCCAAAATATTGTTATGGCAGGTGGCACAGGGTTACATATGCTTTGTGTCGGACTAGCCCATCGGGGTACCAGGCAATTTCCTGGTGGGCCCCAGTCCCTTCCTCTGTACTATCCACTAACATCTTTGTGACATTTATTTTCACATGTTTAAGTAAGTGCCTTCTGCAGGTAGGAGCGATCCCGGGGCTGCCACCGTCTTGAGGCAGCAACCCTGAAGCTGGAGTGGGCCAAATAGTGTGAATGAGCGCTATAGCACTTTTTGCACAAGTGGAGCCAAATTTCGGGTTACAAACTGTAAATTCAGCTCTTACAGTTATGAGAATCGGCTTTAGGCCACCCCTTGTAGCTGGCCACTCACTGCCGCCTGAGGCAAGGTACCTCATGGCATCAGGGCATTATAGGGGGAAACTTGTCCAGTCACTGTGATATATAAACTTGCAGAGGCATCATAGTTGTGGACATAATTTGACACACACCATGTTGGAGTATATAGATTTTATGTGTTGGAGGGGAAATTATTTATTTAGCTGCAGCAGAAGTGGCCCGGGAGTTCTGAGAGAGTAAAGGTGATGTAAAAAACCTCTGGTCCTAAGAGACACACTCCTAGGCAAATGGCTGTTAACCATTAGTGCTTAATGCTGCATGATTAAAACTGTGTATTAATCAACATTGGAATGGCTGCCTTTATAGATTATTTACAGTATATGCTTATATCGATGCTAACTTGCTTTAAAACACAAATGCATAAGAAATAAATAAAAGGTTTAGTTTCTCCTTAATACACAGAAAGATAAGTTAGCCCTTAGCTAGATTTAAGAGTGGACATTTGTGTGCCAGGGTAAAAACAATGACTCATTTGTTATATACAGTATGTGGTCCTTGATTAGTAAAAAGGTAATATTTTATAATTTCTTTCTGGAGCAATGCCTAAGTCCAAAGTATATTATACTATCCTTTTTCCTCTATATTTGCTTGTGATGGTATTAAACACAGGGCTACCAGATAATTTCCTTATCTCTGGGCCACAAATTGCTAGATGCAACATTGTGTCTTTATTTGTACTGATGACAAATGACATATGAATCACAATTTAAGTATTGGCACTAACTTTTCTTTAGCCTTTCAGTACTTTTGCTGCCTACAGTTTGCCATGTAAGCTACTAGTACCATTAAGAAATTTGAATGTGGTCGATGGGCCCTTGGCACCAGTTTCTCTGGTGAGCCTACACTGCTCCAGTCCGACCCTGCATATGCTCCTCGACTTTTATATGTCATGAGACTAGAGAACTGTCCATGTCCTTTAAGGGTTCAGATTTGTCCCTGCCAGGCACATGTGAACCAAGCTTTTTTTTTTTTAACTTTTTTGCAGGATGTGGCTGAATCCTGAATACCTGACTGACCAAATCTTAAAGGTATTCTGTCATGGAAAACATTTTTTTTACAGTGTCTCTCAAGCACAATCATGCATTTAAAGTCATTTTTTTTATATCTACTCAAATCATATGGCTGAGGACATCTGGGAAACTAAGGACATGTGTAGCGACACTGCAAATTTCCTCAGCCATATGATTTGCACTCTGATAAACTTCAGTCACTCTTTATTGCTGTGCTGCAAGTTGGAGTGATATCACCCACTCATTTTCTCAGCAGCCTATCAACATTTGGCAGGTAACAAGATAGCAGCTCCCCACCACCTGCATTGCTAAAAATGCTCCCTAGTGGTGGATATGAGAATAGTACTCAATAGTAAAAACACCCAAGTCCGGCCATGGCTCATCCAGTTACATTGAGTAGGAGAAACAATAGCTGAAATCAGTTCCATTGTGAAATGCTGTTTTTTTCTGAAAGCACAGGGTCAGGCACAATGACCATTGGTTTTATTGGTTCAAGAATAAGGAATATAATTAATTATTTGCAACGTACAAAGTGTAATTTAGAACTAAAGACCACACTATAAAGATTATGACGGAAGCCCTTTAATACTACATGACTTTAGACTGCTGGACAGCTGAAGGTGATAATATTTTGGGAGGGGGACTAGGGGGAGGTTTGCTTTTAGGTATTTGATTTGTCATTTGGTCGAGTCCAGCACTCAGACGGTTAGCAAAATTGTGGATTTGGGACATACTTATTCTACACCATATTGTCGCCAAGGCCAAGAAGATTGTTTTGTACTTTAAATTCCAAAATGGGGAGCTGCATAAAAAAATATTTTAAAAACCATTTACTGTAAGACCAATTACAATTTGTCTTAAATTGGCCATATAGGTGACCCAATTTGCTCTTTGCTTTGCACACACTTTACTTAAACAATCAGCTTATTCTAGGTTTTACCCACATTTTCCCACATTCTTACCTCCAGACCCCCCCCCTTTATGCAGGTCTGTGTCACAGCTATTTTTTAAACCAGGTCATGTTTGACTCATCCTGTCTTTCTAACTAACAGTGCCAGACCAAGTTCTATTTGTATGCAAAGCTGGATGGCCAGACACCCCCACCCGCCCTTGCTGCCGATTGTTTGCAAAGTCCCTCTCCCCACCCCACCCCACTAACTCCCCAGGGGGTGGGAGGTGCCCCCTACTACATACTCCCCCCCCCCGGACACTCGCTTGTTCAGGTTCTACATGCCAATCACAAACTTAATGCCCCTTTCAAGTTGTGCCTATTCTGCCTACCCCTAGTTCTGGCCCTGCTAACTACTGTCTTGTCTACCTTCTACCACTGCCACTAAAATCCTGGAACATATTCCCTTGTATTAAAACTTTCTCCACATTCATAATCTATTGGATCCTATGCAATTTAGCTTTCAGTGGTAGACTACTGAGGGACTTGCAATGATCTGCAGTGGAGGGAGAGGAACTTGATGCAATTTTTGCCCTGAATTTGTAAAGGCATATTGAGTCAATCTTGTGCTAAGTTCAAAATCTCCAGGTTGCCAAATCACTTGTCACTTATCTATTCTATTTTCAAGAAGGATGTAAAATACTGTAGAAAATGGCATAATTTGTGTTTAAGAGTATCACCCATCAAATAATACCAACTAGAACAGATGCAGAATCTACTCCAGTCAAATGCAGTAGTGCCAGTTTTCAACATATTTAACAGAAAATGTTGTATCTGTTTATAATTCAATATAAGGTCCACAGAATTTTACATTAAGGAATGTAGAAATATCTTTTTTAATTTATTTAAATGTCCCTGCTGTTTGCTTACTGTCAAATATCCATTAAAAAGGGAATGCATTGATGGCCCCTGGGATTAATCACAAATAATTTAAAATGTTGCAGCGTGGTTCTATCTTTTCCCTATGAATCTTGGCTTTTGTTAGCACATTTTAATTACTATCTGGTATCTGCAATAAACAGTAAACATAAAGAGCTTTGCAAAAATGTATTAGACTGTTTGTTTTCACACTCTAATGCATATTTGCACAATTTTACCATGAAAAAAGAAAAACATGCTAAGCTCTTGGGCTCCATCCCAAAGATTCTGGAACAGAATGTGGAAATGACTAAGAATAAAACCGAGTCACATCATGTTGATTTAAAGTACAGAGAGCAAAATAAACCTGTTATAATTGAAAGCTATATGAAGTGATTCCACCTTTCTCTTTAAAAAGGGCCTAAAATCTACACGTTATATTTTAAAAAGTTTTTTGCCACTCCAGTTTTGCACTTTGGTTGTACATTATAGAAGAATCATGGTGTAATCTTTGTATGCCATTGATTTGACAGTTGGGAGTGATGTCACACTGTAAATAATATAAACCTGATAGTTAATGATAGTAAAAACGAAGCTGCAGGTGTCATAATATCGAAACAGACAAATACCATAATTAAATGCTGTGAGTCCAGTTTCAAACATTATTGTCATAATTTGATTTATTTATTTAAAATTCAAATCTTAAATTGCAAAGAAACTACACAAAAGTCAGGTTCTGGCCAGATTTGTTAATGGACCAGTTTACGTTCAGGCATAAAAGGTGCAGTTTGAAAGGGATATACTGTAAACCCAAAAATAAAACAATAGAGTATAGATAGAATATTTAATTCTTACCAATTTTTCAATATTTTACAATTAGACATTTTCATGTGTTTGTGTATTTAAGTACAATTCATTACTGCTAATTCTGACTATTGTAGCATGTCAGCTTTCCAGGAATGTATATCCAAATGTTAAAACACAGTCCCAGCTGAGATTTTACAATTCTTCCAATAAGGAAGCTTATATCATAAAAGGAGCATACATAAATAACAGGGTGGCTTGTTGCAAGACCCAGTTTTGGCTGAGGTCTTGGACAAGGCACCATATTTTGTGTTCAGGAAAAATAGGAGTGTAGCATCTTGGCTCTCAAGAAGTGTATATGACTAAAGCTAGAAGAAGTAACAAAACTTGGCTGAATTATAAAGATAAAGTTCTAAATGTCTCCAAGTAATTCACCAGTACTTATATAGGTAGAGAGTTTATGTTATGAGGAATTTTCTGTGATATGCAATATTTGAATTATCTATCTAAGGGAATCATAAACTTGGCTAACTGCAGCTGTGGTCCAAACTACATGGGAAAAACCAAACACCATTCATGTACTTTGTTTGAACACTGTCACAACAGAGAAAATAGATTGCAAGTCAGCAATAGCAAAACATGTTGTGGAGAAACATAATAGGGCCACTTGTATATCCTTCCAAATTATTGATTAACAGCTTTCAGATTAGAAAGGGAGACTTTAACACAGTAACGTAACTAGCAGTAAACGGGCCCACTGCAAAAATAATATCTTTGGGGGGCCTGGCTGGCACAGCAACTTAGTTCCCTTCTCCTTCCCTCCCTCCACCCGCTGCTTGTGTGCGAATGATTGGCCTATGCTGAATAAAAAGTTACATAACTCAACAGCCAACTGCAAATTATCTCAGAATATCACTCTTTATAAAATACTAAAAGTTAAATGACACTATAAAAAATGTTTTAATCTTGTTTCCTTCCGTATGGGAATTAATAATTATAGCAAGCAGGCAGGAGTCATTTTGTGAACACTGTTATTGAGGCAAGCCTTGCATCATCTCAAAATCCACCAGACCACCAGAAGGGTTGACGACGAGCTGACCAATATCTAAGGGGCAGATTTATCAAGGGTCGAATTTCGAAGTAATGGGAGTTTTTTTGAACTCCCATATCTTTGATATGCTAATAAAAAAAGAGCAATTTTACTAAAAAAAATTAATTAACTAAATTAACTAAAAAAATTGAAGTTTTTAACTTCGGGTGAATAGGCTATATTCGAATTGTTCGAATTGTTCGAATTGAAGTTTAAGCCCATTTGATCGAATTCGAATCAAAGGATTTGACCCAAAAAACTTTGATTTTTCAAAGTCCACTAAATGACTTCAAATGGTTCTAGGAGGCCCCCCATAGGCTAAAACTGCAATTTGGCAGGTTTTAGGTGGCGAATGGTCGAATTTGAAGTTTTAAAGAGACAGTACATGATATTTCTATATTGAAATATTCAAATTTTTTAATCAAATTTTGGCCTATTCGATAGTCGAAGTACACAAAAATAGCTCGAAATTCACAATTTTTTTACTTTAAATTTTCACTTCGACCCTTGATAAATCTGCCCCAAAGTCTTTTGCCGATATTGGTCGGCTCGTCTTCCACCACAAAATCGTCTTCCTTGTACAAAATTTTGCTTTGTATGATAATATCTGTGCGTCTATGGCCACCTTAAGTCTTGTGGCAATCATTTAAACATAACATAATTTGCAATGTAAAGTAAGTGCATGTGAGGAAAATCTCAGTATTCAATGTTTTTATCTATTTAAATTTTATCTTCTGAAACAGCAAATTATTTCTGAACATGGAAGTATTCTTCAATAAAGGCTGCAGCTTGCTGTTTTAAAAGAAATAACTTAAAGACACATGCCTGACATGCATGACAGGAACAATAAAAAAAATCAAACAACATCTTTAAAAATAAATAAAGAACCAGACTAGTAATATATGGTCATTACTCAAACTACAAAATGAATATTTATATATCTAAACTATAGATTGACCTATACTAGATATGTCTAAACTATTACCTCTGGTCATGTGCGAAAAAAGGAAATTAATGATACATTTTCCTTTCAACTGGAAAAAAAGTTTCATTATATCTCGCAAAAGTATTATTTATTAATTAAATTACTATAGTAATTATAATTGAAGAAATCTTTCAAAAAACTTTCAAAATATGGTCCATAAAACAATAAAAACAAAAAGAATAAATGTAATCAAATCTGTGTTATAAAGTTCCTGTATCTATTATCAGAAACTTCCTTTTATACATCCCTCAAATGTATTCTACAAGTTAAAGCGAAGAAAATGGGCTTTTATTAACAATTGTGTCTAATTAGAAAATAACTGTATGTATTGGAGCAGGAACTCAATGAACAGTCCTCTAGGCAAGAATGTAAAAGTCAAGAAGATTTATTAAAATACCAACAGCAGAGGCATCCTTTTGCGTTTCATGTTGTCATAAAACAACATAACATAGACTATGATTATACTGTACATACAGTTGTTACCGCTCCCCTAGCTGAAGGCTCAGGGAGGTGCCCCTTGGCATCCTTCTGAGTTTCGGATGAATTTGTCTTCATATTTGACTAATAAGAAAATTTTTAATTTACCACTACTCTTTGTAAACTCATTTTAGCCAGCTATCTGGCCAAGTACAAATATTATGTTCTAGGTCAATACTGCTTAATTTAGTCAGTAACTTTCTGCACGGTACTACAGGTATAGGATCCCTTATCCGGAAACCCGATATCCAGAAAGCTCCGAATTACGGAATGGCTGTCTCCCCTAGACTCCATTTTATCCAAATAATCTAAATTTTTAAAAATGATTTCCTTTTTCTCTGTAATAATAAAACAGTAGCTTGTACTTGATCCCAACTAAGATATAATTAATCCTTATTGGAAGCAAAACCAGCCTATTGGGTTAATTTAATGTTTAAATGAAGTTTTAGTAGACTTAAGGAATGAAGATCCAAATTACGGAAAGATCCGTTATCCGGAAAACCCCAGGTCCTGAGCATTTTGGATAACAGGTCCCATACCTGTACTTCAATATGCTGTATAAAATGCTTTTTGCTTACCTCCTCGTAGAAGGCAATTAATGTACATTTCTTTGGCAAGAACTATTGTTGGAAACAATGCTGACATAGTGTCATATAGTACAGATATGGGATCCATTATCTGGAAATCCCTTTATCCAGAAAGTTCCGAATTACGGAAAGGCCATCTCCAATAGGCTTCATTTTATAGAAATACTCCACATTATTAAAAATTCATTCCTTTTTCTCTTTAATAATAAAACAGTAGTGTGTACTTGATCCAAACTAAGGTTTAATTAATCCTTATTGGAAGCAAAACCAGTCAATTGAGTTTATATAATCTTTTTTTTTTTTTCCCTTTTCTTTCAATAGTTTTTATTGTTATTATTTCCAACAAATGGAGGGGGGTACAGAAAGAAGAAAAGGGGAAAGGGTATATAGCGAAAGGTTTATATAATCTTTACATGATTTCCTAGTAGACTTGAGGTATGAAGAGCTACATTACGGAAAGATCCTTTATCCGGAAAACCCCAGGTCCCGTGCATTCTGGATCACAGGTCCCATACCTGTGTTGTGATTTGCAGTGTATTCAGGTATTCAAATTTTCAGGCTGATAACTGGAAACCCTTTTTGCAAAATGACATCACATTAGCAGTTACCAAATCTGATGTCTGGTACCATGCCAGACATCAAAGAATCCTAGAAAATTGACTAAAGTGGTTTGGCAATCACAGAGCTGGGCTCTTTTAGTACACTGGGATGAATATCATTTGGTCCTGGACCTTTGTTTACATTTAGCTTCTTTTGAACTTCCTCCTGACTCCAAGGGGCCGATTCACTAAGGGTCGAATATCGAGGGTTAATTAACTAGGACTAGGAATTAAAATCCTTCGACTTCGAATATCAAAGCCAAAGGATTTAGCACAGATAGTCCTTCGATTGAACGATTAAATCCTTCGAATCGAACGATTCGAAGGATTTAAATCCAACGATCGAAGGAATATCCTTCGATCAAAAAAAGTTAGCCAAGCCTATGGGGACCTTCCCCATAGGCTAACATTGACTTCGGTAGCTTTTAGATGGCGAACTAGGGGGTCGAAGTTTTTTTAAAAGAGACAGTACTTCGACTATCGAATGGTCGAATAGTCGAACGATTTTTACTACGACCTTCAACTACGACTTCGATTCGTAGTCGTAGTTGAAGGTCGAACTAGCCCATTCGATGGTCGAAGTAGCCCAAAAAAAACTTCGAAATTCTAAGTTTTTTACCTTCAAATCCTTCACTCGAAGTTAGTGGAATCGGCCCCTTCAAGTATCAATGGTAAAATTAGAACTGGAACTATTATAAAGAAAACCTTCATTAGATGAAAAGTATAATTTCAGAATCTTTTCTCTTCCCAGCTCTCATCAACCAATTTACCTCCCTCTAATATTAAGGGTCCTTCCCATTCTAACTTAATTTCTTTATTATTTACATTTGGTATGGTGGATTGGTATAGAAATGAAAGACACACAGAGGTTTGGTTTAGGTGAGAATGACACAGGGTTACAAGGAAAAGTGAGAATTGTACATGGGGGGTTGGTATGGGAAGCTTGGAATGGCACATGGGATTTGTATGGGGAGGTGAGAATGGCACATGGGATGCTCCCTTCCAATGCAACCCTGTATCATTCTCACCTAAACCAATTCCCTGCATGCCATTCTCTCCCATACCAACCCTGAATGTTATTTGCAGCTCTTTCCACCTATCCATCAGGCTGCTAGGACAAGTTGCAATAAATATTAATCAAAGCAAGGAATGCAAGATTATTCCAATACACAACCCTGACACTCCTTTACATACTAATAAAAGCCTCAGCAGCAAGATTTGCAAGTATCTGAGTTCATTTTTAGATTCCCCATTTACACAAACATTAGTCTAAAAACTTTAGCACCAGTCGATAACTATACTAAACTGGTTAAAGGGTTCGACTCAAGCAGTAGCATTACTTTGCATATTCAAGTAGTGAATCACTATTGGTTAGATGTCTTTTATGCCCTACTTCACGTTTTCAATTATAACATCCATTCACAGTCTAAACCCACATTTGTGTCACAAGGATATTGTGACTATCTTTGTCCGCCATAAAAATCTTACCAGCACAAACCTGATGGAAATTGTAGTTTATTGATGATCCCTGATTTTCCTGTCATGGCTGCTTCCAGTTAGGTACTGTGCCCTTTCCGCCTTCTGCATACTTCTTTACGAGAGCGCATGCAGGAGCGTGTGTTCTCCTAAAATGCGTTTGGAGGATGCAGGCTAAGGACAGATGGCTGTTGATACAAAGTAACAGTAGTCAGTCAGCTCAGCAAAGTAGTCAGAGAGATCAGCAGAAGAGCAGGGGGCAAGGCTTAGGGAACTGTCAGAAACCATTAAAATCATGAAAAGTCTGCATATTTTTTTTATCAATGTATATTGCAAAGTTGCTTGAAATTATGTTTACTTTTCAAAAAGTTCAAGTTATGTTTTTGTGGAGTTCCCTTTTAATATTTTTTGTTTAATGGGACTTAATTTATGCTTTCATTTCTTTTCGGTTAACCTAAGCATTAGTGATGTGCGGGTCAGGGTTTTCCTGCCGCCCTGCTCCAGCCTGCGCCCATCCGCACCTGCGCTTGCGGGGTCCTTTTATAGACCTGCGCCACCCGCTGATGACGTCACAATGACGTCACAAAACTGTCATCATATTTTCATCATTTTTTTATCATATTTTAATTAACAAAAAAAAATACAATAATGACAATTTTACTCGGCCCTAGTTTGCACCCAAAAAAAATTCTCTCCTTTCTAGTCAGATTTGTATGAGGAACTCTGATGGCAGAAGCTATTGTTGACAACCAGGAAAATATATTTTTTGTTCCCTGGGCAGGGATTCTAGCAGAAAGTGTAAATGACTTTGAAGGCTAAAATGGAGAAATGTATGGCGAAAAATCATAGAACACGACGTCTTTATTTTCTCTACGTTTTACATAATCAAGAGCTGCGAGCAGAGAAATAGAACAGATTTTGTGGCGAGCTACTGCGACTTCCTAGCAGCTTCGACTAGCTAACGTCGTGTTTCCCCGACTCGTCACTCTCACAAGGCACACGTGATGCGTCACTGCACTTGCGTGTAGTCGTGATGCCGGTCTCGCGTGATGAGACTTCCGGCGTTTGGATTTTCTGTAAGACAGGAGGATAGGAACCTGCCTTAACAGTTTTGCGGGAGGTGTAAGTAGCGATCCGGGACTGTGGGCTTTTTTAGGCGAATTGGGAGTGTTGGGCTGTGTTAGGAAAAGCGTGATTGTTGGGCAGCATGAGAGCTGTGTAGGGGGAAAGAACATGCTGTTTGCACTCCAGTCATCTGATCTGAGCCAGCATGCGTCACGTGAGCTGCTCTTGTACGTAGGGTTCTGCTTCTAGTATGACTTCCTTGTTAGTGTTTGTATTCACGAACATAACGCAACTACAGGTGAACTAAATGTGAATTCCTATGGGAGTTGCTTAGTGTGTGTTGCAGCACTTAACTACCCCACAGAGAGCCATAAAGCCATGCAATAAGTGTTCTCTAGGTGAATAAAATGCCCCCTTACTGAAAAGACGAATGGCACACGCCAAGCAATTATATTGCTGCTAGACTTGCTGTTGGTCTCTGTTGCCTTACATGTATAAAGCAGGTATAAGGTTGTCTCAGGTGAATGGTGTACCCTCTTAAAAGTCACACTGACACTTAATGGGGCCTAGTTTATCTGAAGGACTCAATTGACCTAGCAGGACACAGAAAAAAAATCCGTATCTAGTTATTATTCTTAGACTCTTGCTAACAAAACAGTCACAACAAAGAGTGAAGGATGGGGTTTGTATACGTATGTTTTGGCACTGGCTGCTTTGTCTACTACCCCAGTGTTCACCCTATGTATGATGCAGAGGAGTACCCTAGTTTATAAAATGTCTATGTATCCCTCAAAGGGACAATTAAGTGTTCTTAACCGCGAAGGAAAGGTGAAATCACTGGCGGTGTCTATGAGCAATCCCACACAACACAGTTGGGTTAGAAAACCAAATGGCCATCAAGTTGTAACAAGAAATAAATACATTTAGATTTTGTATTCTAGTTTGTATGGCAGTGGAGCAGACATGTTAAAGGAAAGTCTTCAGAACGTATAAATGATATCCTAATTAGTCACCTATTATAGTATGGTAACACATTGCCATGCTCCTATTAATATTGCCCTTTTACCTTGAGATACCATTTTGTGATGAACTGTAGGTCATTCATAGATCACCTGACGGGAAATAATTCAGCTTCTACTGTAATTGTAAGAAGTGTAAAAGTAACGCTTCAACTCTATATGGGACAATGCAATTGCACTTACTGCTAGAAAAATAGTTGTATTTTGTTGACTCCCCCCCCCTCCTTGCGTGGCCCTCCACATGAAAGTCTGCCTGCTGTGTCTGCTTACCATGTGTAAAATACAGAGATTAACTGGCCCCTGCATTATTTAAACCTCAAATTCAGATTGTAATCCCCTGTACTGTTCACACCTGAGGCTAATACTGAAACTGCCCACAATGTTCACCTGTTCACAACTTCTTCAAAATGCTAATGGGGCACCAGCACTGTGTCACTGTATGTAGTACATATTGGAGTGGTCCTGATAGGTTTCCCTGCCTCCTGCTCTGTTCTGCCTGCTCTCTGCTCCTTGTGTGTGCCCTACTTTGCCTGCTCTATTCTCCCTGTGTGTGCGCCAAACTCTGCCTGCCCTATGCTCCTCGTATGTACCATACTTTGCCTGCTCTTTGCACCCTGTGTGCCATACTCTGCCTACCCTATGCTCCTTATGTGTGCCATACTCTGTCTGTCCCATACACCCTGGTGTACCATACTGTGCATGCCCTATGCTCCCTGAGTGTGCCAAACTTTGCCCTATTGTCCTTGGGTGTGTCATACTCTGTGTTTGCTGTACACTGCCTTCCCTATGCTCCCTGTGTGTGCCATACTCTGCCTGTGTGTGCCCTGCTCTGCCTGTGGAACATAAGCCTGGTATTTGTTCTGGTGGTTTGTTAACATTTGAAAATAATGTTAGGGGCCCCAAGTTGTTTAATCATATGCTGGGGTGCTGTGTTAGCTATAACAAACAAGGAAAGTTGTGCTCAACACTAATTTTTAAAACCATTAGACGGGGGTGCAATGAGGGTGTGACCACAAAATACATATAGACAAATACAAGAGTCCTCTGCACTCAACCCATTATTAATATATTTAAGACAGAGACATTTTGTGCATACTGCTACTGAAAATGCCTTACCCTTTAAACAAAACAGGGATTGTTTGTCCATATATTGCAATATATTTAAGGTGGCCAACTACGTCAAAGTCATCCCATATTGCTGTGCTGTGTTAGCCACAGGGGAGGAGGAGGAGGAGGCATATCCACCATGTAGACCATAAAATTTCTGGTCCTCGGTACCATAGAAGTTGGAACAGCACTGGTGTAGAGTATTGTGGTTTTGTGTTGCACCATGCTTTACAGTAGCATTACTTTCTTACTCATGCTTCTGAACTTCTCTTTGTAACATTTATCTGTTACTATAGTGTTAGATTTTGTTGTGGCATTTTTTAAGTAAGAGACACACAGCAGCTGACTTCATGCTACCACCTCCTTTTTACTGTCAAAGTTCATTCTTCCCAGTGCAATGTAAGAACTACACCCTGCATCTATAATCATCTGTTTGCTATGGTTACCTTTTCATTTTCTGCCCTAATTTTATTGTTACGATATTTTAATACTTTTTCTTTGTTCTTTTATTGCAGTATTCATGTTTTTTACAACACTTCACATATACTTGGTCCTGCTGATAAATATTTGCACCCCCAAATCTGGCCATTTTGTCCTACTTGTTCATAAAAGAGTAGTGCAGGGGGTTGAATGGTGCCCTTGTTACTGCTGAATCCCCTCTCTCTCTCTCTTTTCAATTTTTTTTCAATTACAGTGCAACTAAACAGCAGTATGTTCACTGTTATGATGGTTTGACTATAATAGTTCAAAGGCAAAATTACACATAATCTCTGTATGTAATATAACAGCATGATGCCTGACATAATTATGATCTATACAAAAACTCATACATTTGTTGTATTTTTTTTTTTTTGCGTGCTATATTTTAGGTGCTTCCCTGTGGGTACCGAAATTTATGGTAATTCCTTCAGTCGTATGTTGATGACTTTGGATTTAGTAGGGCTAAGTCGCTTACATTTTTCAGAATTACAAATGAGAACATGTTCTTTAATAAAGAATATCACCTGAAATCACAGGGGGCAGTTTGTTACCCCCCACTTCCACCCCCAGTGATTCTAATTATTTATATAGCGCAAACAAATTATAAAGTGATTTACATTGATTTATAATGGAAAAGGGTCTTAAGGTCCCCATAGACGCAAAGATATCTCTTGCCGAACGACCGATTTTAGCGAAGTCCGACCAATCCTTCAAAATTATCGTGTGGTTAGTGGGATTCGAACGATCGAACATCTTACGATTTTTCGGCCAACACCTGTCAGGAAATTGATCGGCCAGGTTAAAAAAATCTTTGTTGGTCCCAGTGCAATCTATCTATGTTTGCAGGGCCAAGCAGGTAGCTCCCCTTTGTTTTCCTGGCAAATTGGTCTTTTTAGTTGATGGACAATTCGTACGTTCCGAGATAATCGTGGTCTCACGATGACGATCGGATCTTTTAAAAATCTCAAGATCTATGGCCAGCTTTATGTTCTAACAAACAAAGATTCACCGAGTAAGAATAGAGGAATAGAGGGCTCTTCTTGCAAGAGCTTTTTAATCTATAACCTAATAACCTAGCGGAAGATGATTTTCTTTAAAATGCACTAGACCAAGGTATGTTTTGCATAGAGTGTCACTGCTAAGTTAAGGGGAATTATTTACTAAACTCCAGTTAGGTTTTTGGGGCAAATGCAGCAAAAAGTCTGAATCCGCCATCTCAGACCTGCTGAGATTGTGTATAAGTCAATGGCAGAGGTCCCTATCCTATTTTGAAGTTTCTGTGGTCTGCGCTGGATTTAGTTACTTTTTTGGGAAAACACCCCCAAAAAAACAGGCTTTCACTCGATTTTATTGAGTTTTTACCCAAACCGATTAAATTTTTTTAATAATAAATAAGGTAAAATCAGGTGTGGGAATTTGGTCATGTTTTTTTTTTTTTAATCTAAATAATGAGATAAATTCGGATTTGGGCTGTTGTTCCCCTTAACAGCCCTCTGTGTAGCCCTGGGTTGGGTACGTGTGAGGTACAGAAATTCTTCACTGATTTCTGGTGCATGAGCAGGACATCTTTTCAATTCAGGTGATCACTAGAATAAGCAACTAAAATGGCTATTGCACCATCTGCAGAGCCACGACTGGTGATCTGGGGTTTCATTGTCATTTAATATAGAGTAAGTACATTTCTAATATTGTCTGTGCATTTTGCTTTTTTTTTTTTTTTTGCTTGTTATATCTACTCTGTTCAAAATGTGTTTTCCCTGATTTGTCACAACAGAAAGATGATTTCATATAAGATTATTGTATAATATCAAACACCTGTAGATGTTGTGTTAACCTGCACTGTCATGTCATCCTTTGAAATTGAAAAGTATAGATTGCATTATTTTGGACTCCTAAAAAAACATTGGTAAAAGTGCATTTTCTGCAAATATTGGTGTCATTATTTTAAACTATGAACACCTTATAAGTAAATTGAATCTCTGTACTCTGTTTTGTAAGTGTTATTTTTGGAAAGAAAGCAGAGGTGTACTTCTCAGACAGATCCCCCATAAACTGCTCTGTATCTCCTTGAACAGAATTCTTGAGTTTTCCTTCCACACTGAGAAGCATTTGTCTACTCTTCACTGTGCTGATTGCCTCATTTTTCCAATTCTTTGCCTGCAGGATGAGTCAGGCAAATCAGTGCTCCGATATTTTTTACCTGATGTTTTTGAATTTTCAATGTGGTTTTGAAAATGAGTCTTCTTCCGGATTCAGTAATTGCAAGTGATTATAATTACTGATTATTCTGATTATGAGTGATTTGTTTTTAAAATGATGATATTTTTAAGGTATTTCACATTTCAGCATTTAGTTGAATTTTTATTCTTGGGGTTGAATCGGCATCAAAGATGTACATTGCAGGGATTTAATTTTCAAATGCCTCAGGCAGGAGATTAATCTGATGCTTTAGAATAGATACCCTTTAAAATATGCACTCCTTGTTATTTAGATATTTTGTCATGCTTACGACACTCTAATGATTGTTTAGCATTTTAAAAACGTAATTCTTTAATATTCTTCTTTTGAAATGCGACCTAGAAAGATAAACTGTATGTTAGCAATGTTTAACCCATCAACTGTATGTGAACTACAAATTCCAGGTTCCACAAACTACTAGAAATGTGAGAGGAGGGGGATATTGAACAGAGTTAAAATCAGCTGTGTGTACAATGTAGTATAAAATATGAATGGAGCTATGAAGTCGTTTTGGGGCTGACGGTCATGAAAGTATTAATATATTAGCACTATACTGTAGTCAAGTGTATTTTTCATGTTTTCTGTACGAATAAAAAGTGTGGTGCTCTTTTTTTCTTTTTTTTTTATATAAATCCACTAGTTTTTGCTACTGTAGCTTTGTTGATTGGGCGTTGTTGTATTGTACCTTTTTTTTTTTTGTTCTGTTACCAATTTATACAGCATTATTTTAAAGAAAAGGGCTTGTGCCCATCATACTTTTCCCCTATTGCTTTAATCATATGTGTTTGATTAAAGCAAAGTGTGCAATCAATTTTTTTGTTATTTCATGAGCTAAGAGTGACTTAACTCCAATCTCCTCAATTTGTTTTCAGGCTTTCCCCCATAAAATTGCAGGTGACTATTTTGGGTCATGAATGAAATCATGGGCAGGGTTGGCCCCTATTTAGTTATGTCACAAACAGGAAAATTTAAGATACACTGTTTTTGGTCCTTGCATTGTTAATAGATTACCAGTGCACAGATTATATCCCTTCATATAGGACTGCTAACAAAAGCAGTCACAAAGGGAAGAGGTTATCTATTTATCCACTTTGCTAGAACCAAAGATGCAGTAGCTTCACTGCCCTTGTTTGACCTGTTTAGCTCAAAATTAAAACCGTAAGCAAAAAGTATTTTGGGCACAAGCCCCTTTGAAGTCATGTACTGGCCATACACTGAATGAAAATCGGTTTTCGCACACCCTAATTTAAATTAAGGTAAAGGTACCTGGTGGTAGAGGTTCGGCTGCCTCATGTATGATGCTCCATAAAAAGAAATCCAAAGTCAGACAGGATTTAATGCAAGCAAGATGCGTGTTTAATGCGGAGTGCAACGTTTCGGGTTATGATGCTTGATAAAATGCCGTGACCCGGAAACGTTACAATCCGCATGAAACACGCAAGGCAATCTTGCTTGCATTAAATTCTGTGTGCCTTTGGATTTCTTTTTATGGAGCATCATACACTGAAAGTTCCGTTCATTTGGTAAAGTCACCAAATGAGCTCATCTTTACCTGATTTGGCCACCTATATACTGCACTTTTAAGGAAATTATTGTATTAACTCTCATGAGGTCCTTGTCCTGCAGGACGTTTAAACCTGCCTGATGGGAATCTTTTGGGCAGATAAACTGTTGACTCAGTCTGGAGGGGCTGAATTGGCATCTTAAAACTGAGCATGTATGGCATACATTAGATTTGTGATCCCAGAACTGGGTAGATTGTCTTAAAATGTATCTTATCAGTATTCATAGACAAATTACAATTAGTTGTCTTTTGTTGTTTTTTTAAAAAAACTTAAACTCTCTGGTTGATAGCACTTAATTACATAATACACAAAGAGCTATCAGTTTGGAAGTAAGAATGGAAAATCAATAGTAGGTTATAAAAAGTAAATAATCAATTATAATGTATAAAAACAATAAAATATAACTCGGTGTTACTCGTTTTTTGGTTGCTAGGAACAGAGACCACCCTTCACCTGACACACAGATAGAATTTTAGCATTTTCAGACTGGAAATAGGCATAGTAGGAAATGTAATAATTAAAAAGAAAAACCCAATCTAATAATTAAAAAAGAAATTACGATCAGTTGGACAGTTGCTTAGAACCTGTCTTTGTATAACATACTAAACATACTACATACTTATCATCCTAATTAAAATGGCCCTTGAAAAAACACTATACTGGTACTGAGGAAAAGGGAGTTGCACTCAGAAGATTTTACAGCTATTTGAACCTCTCATCCAGTCTCCAGTGCTACTTCTTGGGGAGGATTATGATACAGGTATGAGATTAATTATCTGGAATGCTTGGGACCTGGGTTTCTTTACTGAACATCATTTAAACATTAAATAAACCCAATAGGATTGTTTCCCATTACTAGGCTAGGGCTGTCAAATGGCCTGCGACCTCCTTGTGTGGTCCCCCCACATGAAAGTCTACCTGCTGTGTCTGCTTACCATGTGTAAGATTTAAAGGGTATCACTACAGAGATTAACTGCCCCTGCATTGTTTAAACTTCAAATTCAGATTGTAATCCCTGTATTGTTCACACCTGTAATCCCCCCAGCATTGTTCACACTTGTAACACCTCTATTGTTCACACTTGAGACCCAAACTGAAACTGCTCACATTGTTCACCTGTTCACACCTCATGCAAGATGCACAGGCACTAGCACTGTGTCACTGTATGTAGCACATTTTAGAGTGGTTTCCCTGTCTCCTGCTCTGTTCTATCTTCCACATGCTCCCTGTGTGTGCCATACTCTGTCTGCCCTATGCTCCGTGTGTGCCATACTCTGCCTGCCCTATGCTCCTTGTGTGTGGCATACTCTGCCTGTGTGTGTGCCATCATTTGCCTGCCCTATGCTCCCTGTGTGTGCCATACACTGCCTGTCCTATGCTCCCTGTGTGTGCCATGCTCTGCCAGTCCTACTCTGCCTGTGTGTGCCATAATCTGCCTGCCCTATGCTCCCTGTGTGTGTGGCATGCGCTATCTGTCCTATTCTGCCTGTGTGTGCCATACTCTGCCTGCTCAGTGCTCCATGTCTGAGAAATACTCTGCCTGTCCTATGCTTCCTGTGTGTGCCCTGCTCTGCACTGTGGAACATAAGCCTGGTATTTATTAGGGACCCCTTAGATGTTTAATCACATGTTTGGGGTGCTGTGTTATCCACAGGGGAGGGGGAGGCATATGGATTTTAGGGTATGTCTTAATATAATTTAACTTTTTTTCACAAATGAGTGATCAGATATCCCTGCAGTAAACACCAGCCATTTGTTTTTTTGGTGTGCTACCTCAATTAATGTGGACATGGTCTTTTGGTAACAGGTGTGTGATTTAAAGTGAGTGTGGTTTAAAAACAGGGCGTCATCAACACTGGCTTCCATTATCGGCCCTCCGCCATGTAAGCCAGAAAAATTCCGGCCCTTGCTACCACAGAAGTTGGACAGCACTAAAGTGTAGGCTATTGTAGCTGAATAGGAAGGTTGTTTCTAGTTATGTTGTCTCCACAGCTACTTCCTAATGGCATCAGAAATGAATATGTTTTATAGGATTTATACTGTGTCTAGCTTATTGCCAAACAAAGGTGGCCTTATACTGGCCAATCATCCACAGTATCTTGACTGTTTGGCCTGTCAGTTGAAAGGACAAATTTTTTATGAGCTATTCCATTATTCTGTTTATTGGTACCAACAACCTGAATGATAAATACTGCAGGTAGTTATAAGGAACTGTGACTTCTTTTGACTTACTTATCCGCCAGTGCATCATGCATCTATGGACATGAGGGGTCATGTACACAAGTGCAGTACAAAGTGTTAAAATGAACACAACCTTAATTGCGCATTGATGCTATTTACTAATGTAATTGTGCCCATACATTCGCAATTGAAACTTTGAGTGCCAATTTCACCTGTTTAGCCTGCTTTGATAAACTGTTGTGTAATTCCAGTATTCACCTAGAGCAGGGGTCCCCAACCTTTTTTTTACCCATGAGCCACATTCAAATGTAAAAAGAGTTGGAGATGCAACACGAGCATGAAAAAAAATCCCTGGAGTGACAAATAAGGGCCGTGATTGCCTGTCCTATGCTTCCTGTGTGTGCCCTGCTCTGCACTGTGGAACATAAGCCTGGTATTTATTAGGGACCCCTTAGATGTTTAATCACATGTTTGGGGTGCTGTGTTATCCACAGGGGAGGGGGAGGCATATGGATTTTAGGGTATGTCTTAATATAATTTAACTTTTTTTCACAAATGAGTGATCAGATATCCCTGCAGTAAACACCAGCCATTTGTTTTTTTGGTGTGCTACCTCAATTAATGTGGACATGGTCTTTTGGTAACAGGTGTGTGATTTAAAGTGAGTGTGGTTTAAAAACAGGGCGTCATCAACACTGGCTTCCATTATCGGCCCTCCGCCATGTAAGCCAGAAAAATTCCGGCCCTTGCTACCACAGAAGTTGGACAGCACTAAAGTGTAGGCTATTGTAGCTGAATAGGAAGGTTGTTTCTAGTTATGTTGTCTCCACAGCTACTTCCTAATGGCATCAGAAATGAATATGTTTTATAGTATTTATACTGTGTCTAGCTTATTGCCAAACAAAGGTGGCCTTATACTGGCCAATCATCCACAGTATCTTGACTGTTTGGCCTGTCAGTTGAAAGGACAAATTTTTTATGAGCTATTCCATTATTCTGTTTATTGGTACCAACAACCTGAATGATAAATACTGCAGGTAGTTATAAGGAACTGTGACTTCTTTTGACTTACTTATCCGCCAGTGCATCATGCATCTATGGACATGAGGGGTCATGTACACAAGTGCAGTACAAAGTGTTAAAATGAACACAACCTTAATTGCGCATTGATGCTATTTACTAATGTAATTGTGCCCATACATTCGCAATTGAAACTTTGAGTGCCAATTTCACCTGTTTAGCCTGCTTTGATAAACTGTTGTGTAATTCCAGTATTCACCTAGAGCAGGGGTCCCCAACCTTTTTTTTACCCATGAGCCACATTCAAATGTAAAAAGAGTTGGAGATGCAACACGAGCATGAAAAAAAATCCCTGGAGTGACAAATAAGGGCCGTGATTGACTATTGGTGGCCCCTATGTGGCTGGCGGCCTACATAATACAACCAAAACTTGCCTCCAAGTCTGGAATTAAAAAATAAACTCCTGCTTTGAGGCCACTGAGAGCAACATCCAATTGGTTGGGGAGCAACATGTTGCCCATGAGCTACTGGTTGGGGATCACTGACCTAGAGATTGCATCCAGTGTCCAAATGACTTGAGCCAATCGAATCGGTCACTAAGGAGCACATTTATCAAAGTGTAAAATTAGAGGTCAGCACAGAAAAACCATCCACTTTCTGTTCATTCCTATAGGATTTGTCTATCAAATGGGGAACTCTAACTTTCACCCATTTAAACATATGCTACTAAAAATCCTGCAGGAATGAATAGAAAGTGGGGGAGTTTTTTTTTGTGGTGATTTCTAATTTGACACTTTCATAAATCTGCTCCTATTTCTATTATTGATGCCACACACTGGAAACGAAAACTGCATTGCGGGTAAATAAATGTAATGTACACGCTTATTTTGCACTTCACATTGGTACATAATTTGTAAATGAGTCGTATGGTGCATTGGTGGGATGACATTTTCAAACTGGACAGATGATTTGCGATCTAACAGGATTCTCTTTGGTCCAGTCGGCCTGTCAGTCAAAGTGAAAAAATGTGGGCATCTATGATGTGCTTAAAAGTCACCCTCTTAAGAGTTACGCACCTGCAGATATAAAATCTCTGTGTTGGATAAATTGGACTTCAGTGCTTTCCGTCAGTGCTTTCCTTACAGGGGAAATGTGCACTCATTATAAGTAGAATTGATTTTCCCTTTGGACAAAGGGCGTTCTTTAGCTGCATAAATATGTATTTAGTTCAAAACCAATTGCAAATTGTCTCAGACTATCACTCTTCATCATATTAAAAGTTAACTCAAAGTTGGACAACCCCCTTTAAAATATTTATATTTTGGTGTTACTTGTCCTTTAAGAATCTGTGCAGTGATGTAATGTATATCACATGTATATTATATTTTTAATGGTTCCTAAAGAATGCTAATTAATACCATTGCAAGGTTATACATTTATATTATCTAACTTATGTTGGATACGTTTGTTTATACCTGTACCGAGTTAGCTTTAGCTTCTCTCATTCATAGAAATATAGTATTTTCTTTTTAATGTATGGTGGTTTGGTTGTCTGGTCAAAGGGGCCATATAACACTTTACATGCATATTTACAAGTGTGGTAGCCGATATCTGGAATCCCATTATCCAGAAAGCTCTGAATTATGGGACTGCCATCTGCAATAGACTTCATTTTATTAAAGGAGAACGAAAGGTAAAAAATAACTAAAGCTGTTTAATAAGGCTGTTAGAAGAAGCACTTACAGGGCTGAGTTAATCCGCTGTCCCTGGTGTCTAGCAGCAGGAAACGCACTCTGTTGAGAATGAGAGTGAACGAGTCCAGTGACGTCACTGTTTTCGCAGCAAGCTTTCTACAGGCTGCCCGAGGCAGCCTTCAGGCGCATTAGGAAAAAATAGATACCACTGCGCATGCTTTTTTCACTTCTACGATGACGCGCATGCAAATTAAGCTTATCCCACCCCATGTAAACACGCTCCTGTAGTTTGCACGACACACATCTCCATGGAGACACTCAACTCATTTATGCAGGCAGGAGCTTCTAGGCAGCGCCAAACGCTAGAAGTGCGCAGCAAAGGGGACAAAGTGTTTTTAATGTTTTCTGGCCATGAATATCTATGATGCGCGCCTGAGTAAAGGGGAGTGATTTTTCGCGCATGTGCAATAGTGAAAGCAGAAGCCTATATTCCTTTCCTAAGATGGCGGCCGCATTCTTCCAAATGACCTAGGAAAATTAAAGACAGTTCTCTAATTTAATATGCACATTGGTGAGCTAAACTTATAGCGATTTAAGGCATTGGCATGTGAACTTTCCAAAGAGTTAGTGTATAACTTTTGCCTTTCGTTCTCCTTTAAGTAATTCAGAATTCAAAAAATATTTCCTTTTTCTCTGTAGCAAATGGTATCTTGAACTTAATCCCAGTTAATATATAATTAATTCTTATTGGATGTAAGCAATCCTACTGTTTTTGTTTAATGTTTAAATGATTTTTTTAGTAGACTTAAGGTATAGAGATCCAAATTATGGAAAGACCCCTTATCTGTAAACCCTCAGATCTCAAACGTTCTGGATAACAGGTCCCATACCTGTAATAGCATCTTGCTGTAAAGTACAGATACCAAAGGGAACAGGTTTGTGTGGAGTGTAAGTTGTATCTGTCACAACACATTTCTGTGTGGATAGCCACCATGTAAGTGCACTGTATAAGTATACCATTACATATACAATTAATCCTTATACATTTGACCTAATTTCACCTTTCACATGAGCCAAACAGGGAGATTCCAAAAAAAATGTCAATATTGCTGTAGATCTGTACACTAAACTAATTTGCCTTTTCTTATGAAAGAAAGTCTATTTTGGAAAAATTGTTTTAAACTGTTAACAGAAAGTTGGGAAAATATAACAGTTTTCGTGTGTAAAAGAGCCATTGTGCTCTAAAGAAATGTACTCAATGTAAAATCCAGAATGAAGGGTGCAATTGCATTAAATATTATACATAAAGCGCAATCAAATCTAATGGCACATACATATTTATGGGTAACTGATTTCTAATGTACCCAAAATGTTTGTGGATACTGTCATGGGAAAACGTGTTTTTTTTTCAAAATGCATCAGTTAATAGTGCTGCTCCAGCAGACTTCTGCACTGAAATTCAATTCTCAACAAGATTTTTTTTATATTCAATTTTGAAATCTGACATGGGGCTAGACATTTTGTCAATTTCCCAGCTGCCCCAGTCATGTGACTTGTGCCTGCACTTTAGGATGGAACTACTTTCTGGCAGGCTGCTGTTTTTTCCTTCTCAATGTAACTGAAACAGTCTTAGTGGGCCTTGGCTTTTACTATTGAGTGTTGTTCTTAGATCTACCAGGGACCTGTTATCTTGTGTTAGGGAGCTGCTATTTGGTTACCTTCCCATTGTTCTTTTGTTAGGCTGCTGGGGGGGGGAAAGGGAGGGGATGATAGCACTCCAACTTTCAGTACAGCAGTAAACAGCGACTAAAGTGTATCCGAGCACAAGTCACATGACTGGGGCAGCTGGGAAACTGACAATATGTTTAGCCCCGTGTCAGATTTCAAAATTGCTCAAAATGGATTTCCCATGACAGTATCCCTTTAATTCCGGGGACTTCACTGCTCTTTGGGCATCTGATACAGAATGCATAATGTCTTTGGAAGCAGAATATTCTGCTGATTGTAGTGTATAGTCTAAAAAAAAGAATTCCATATAGAAAAAGAACATTAAGGCATACTTCCCAACATTTGAAAATTGTAAAGAGGGACAAAAACATCAGGTGTGCCTGTTTTATATCCACACCCCTAATTACCATGTCCATTTTACAAAATTTGGCAGGCTATGAAAGTTTAAACACATTTCTGGGAGTTTAGGGCCATGTTTTATGTGTTATAACAGTTTTGCTAATGAAAGTGAATAGCCCTTTAAGGTTAGCCCTTTTAGTCTCTGTTCTCCCAAGAGAATTTCTTATCTTAAATTGTTACATTTGTTTCTTTGCTTATCTTAGATTGTTAACAAAGTATCCAAGTGCGGCTGCTCAGAGTTCTGGCCTCTTTGTCAAAAAGCCTCTTATTTAATTAAGCTTCATAAACTTTGTACTGTTTTCTGGCATCAGTGCAGGAGATCCAAAAGAAACTAAGACTTTTCAGTAAGAAACTGGGACTGTCAAAATCTGGACTGTCCTGCAAAACACGGGACAGTTGGGAGGCATGGATTAAGATGATTAAAGCCATATCTCCGGGGCTTGTGCATTGGCATTGGCCAACAGATTGTTCATTGAGGCACTACATGGCACAGAATTCACAAAACGATCAAGAATGTAATCTGCATAAAGTAGAGGCCTACACTGTTTATGATAGATGCACGTTACTTTGTGGGTTCCACATCAATCCTTCTATGTGACTGCTGTACATACTTCACTTAGATCTTTGTTAATTTTACAACCTGTTGTAAGAAATAAAAAAATTTACTATACCTGCATTCTGAACATTACTAAATCCCATATAAAAATATATAATCTTTTTTATATTATCAATGAAAGACCTAATTGTCTAATTTCTTCATTCATAACTTGTACTTCCAGCCACTACCCAGAAACACAAATTTTTTGGGCAAGAAGGCCACTTTCAAAATACACACTACTGTGTATCATGAGAGGTTCTGAGTGTTTTAACATATTTTTCTCAGCCCTAAGATAAAACAGCATTGGGACCTGTTTGTGGTCCCTAACCATAGATTAAGACGCCATCTCTGTTGTTTCCAAAAACATTTAAAATTAAGGATACCATTCATCTTTCTGTACTCCGTTTATGTAGTCATGAATGAACTTTATAAGAAATAAAATGTACTAGCTTCATATATTTAAATATAGGTAAAGGAAACATTTAACTTTGTAAAAGGTACAAATGCAACAACCATATATCTATAGCATTTTTGTGAGACTACGGTAAATTAACTAAGTGATTGCTATCTTTTCACCAGGCTACTTCTGAACATAATATAGTCCAACTTACCCATTTAAAGGACATGATACCCTCTTTTTTAACATTAGTTCAAGGAATATGGCTTGTGCTGAAGATATATTTTGGCCAACATTTCAACTAGAAAATTTGTATTCTTGTTGTTATTTCTTGCATTCAACAGGACACAATCTGAAATTAAAAATAAAGTCAAATTCTACTTTTTAGGAGCATAATCAAAGCAAATCAGCAGTCCAAACATTTTTTTTGCCCATTGTTTAATATACTTTTGTATTATACTTTAACTGATTATTTGGGGTTCATAGTTGGTAGAATTCCTTTAAATGTTAATTCCTTTGAACATTTTTCTTGTTTCTTATCACTAGAAAGAAAGAAATTTCATGTCAAATTTTTCTTTTGTTTTATATTTTGCTTGATTTAGCAGCCTTCCTTATACAATATACATGATGCAGACACATTGCTGCATTCTTCTTCAATTTGTTGATTCACTGTTATTGATGAGAGTAAATTACACAGTATTCATATTTTATCATTTATTGATTTCAAAAATCTTTATTCTTTAATAAAATGGATGTAATGATATTGTCTTCATAACATCATTTTTTCCAGACTCTCTCTAAATACTGCACATATTCCATCATCTGCAGATTCAGTACACTGTCGCTTCGGAGCTGTTATATGGCTTCTTTGTGGTTTACCGTAGATTTAGATTTCATGGATTAAATTGTAACATAATGGAGGATTTGCATTATATGATTAAAACTTTCCAGTGAGTAAAAACAAATGGTATTGTAATGTACTTTTAGCAGAGTGAAACTTTTACAGTGCCTTGATGAACTGGGTATTTCATATCAAAATAAATGGCCCAAGCCTAGGGATTCTGTGTACTGAAATGGTAGTGTTGCATTGAGCGAGATTTTTTTCTGTTTCAGTCTTGTACAGACACTTTTTGCATTTCAATGCTAACAACCAAATTTTTAATTGCTCAGTTTTTCAATTAGGGGCCACTTTATCCATTGTTGAAATTTCTCCATTGCTTCATGTCGACAAATTCTTTTTCTGGCAGTTTAAGATTATGGATGTTTATTAGATTTTCTTGTGTTTCTCTCCAAAGCATTTTTGGAGCTGAGAGGTCCCAAGATGTATTAGAACCAATAGGCACATTGCTCCACATAATTATTGTCATTTTTCTTAATCAGCAATAAAATATGAAACCTAACCATACTCTTAAACCTAACCATACTCTTAAATATCTTTGGTGAGTTTTCCAAATGTACAGATCTTTGTCCTATTTAGCCTCTCATGTTTTGTGCCATATCTGGCTGAGCAAATCTTTTGGCCCTTGGATCAGATAATACTGACCTATGCTGACCTTGCCCAATATATATCTGATAAATATTTGGTCAGATATTGTACTAGCAAGCCCCATACATGGGCCAATAAACTACTAACTGATCATAGATGGCCATTTTTATTTTAGCCATCTAGCAGATCAGTGAAATACCAAATTGGTATTCTCATTCTATGATTATGTCGGGCTACATGGATTTGGGTGTCCACAAATTAATCAATATAAATATGAAAACCACAAGGGACTTTTAACTCCACATTACATGTGCCGGAAACAATCTAAAGATAATGTAAGTAATTACACATCAGAGTAAAATAAAAAGCGATTTTTATTCACCACCATGCCATGTTGGTCAAATAGAGTTAAAAACATTTAAAAACAAGCAGCGCTGCATGTGAAAAGGAAGGGATCCCTTCTATATGGACATTGACCCCATTAACTCATTATGTTAATCAGGTATGGGACAGTTTGCATGCTATTGTGTAAAACAATTAGTAGTCCGTTAGTATGAAAGGACCTAATGAAAGAATTTTGGAAGTAATAGATACAAAGTCACAATTGTGGTCTCCTTTGATTATTTATATTCAATTGAATAAATCCTTGTTGATCCAAATGGAGGGAGAAATAATATATGCAAGGATTTGAAATGGGGATTACAAGGTAATTGTTTAAATGTTCTTTGCCCATGGGCCGATATTCAATAGAAAAGGAGTGGCTGCAATATTAGGGGTTAATAATTTCTGTGCGTGCTGGAGTCTGTACAGTGCAGAAGGTACGCTACCTACTATCTTTAGATCGTTTCGGGCACATGTATTGTGGAGTTAAGTCCCTTGTGGTTTTCGTATTTAGAGTGAAAAATATATATACTTACAGAGTAATAATAATAAAGGTCTCCTCAGAAAAGGGGCCCCTATCCAACGGTAAACAAAAATCGAAAACTTACAATTAAGATTAAAAGAGACCCAATAATAGTGCAGTAGCAAAAATAATTATGAAAGTAAAAAAATCTTTATAAGGACACGTGTAGCCTAACGCTTTTCATGCCTAATGGAAACTCGTTAGGCTACATGTCCTAATAAAGATTTTTTTAATTTCATAATAATTTTTGCTACTGTTCTATTATTGGGTCTCTTCTAATCTTAATTGTAAATTATGAGAGAATATTTGTTAACTTATTAATATAGTACAAAGAAAAAAAAATCCGTCTGGAATAATTATTTGTTTAAATAGGACATTATTGCAAATGGTTGCTGTATTTCAGAAAATAATTTTATTTATGAAGTAGATGACCTTAAAAGCTTTTATCATTCTCTGATGTATTTTAAAATATCCATATTTTATATATATATATATATATATATATATATATATATATATATATATATATATATCTTCCAAATGAGTATCCGCACTCCAAGGTCAATCTTGAAAAAAGCAGGGGTGCGCGGTCTTGTATACACCAATATTTCACAGACCATCACTCCCTTTGATGTAAAATAAACAATCTTTTATATGCAATAAAAGATTGTTTATTTTACATCAAAGGGAGTGCTGGTCTGTGAAATATTGGGGTATATATATATATATATATATATATATATATATATATATATATATATATATATATATATATATATATTTTGCTGTAGAAACTTCCCTGGGCTGGTTCATATGTCTTTTAAAGATTCCACAATGTATATGCGAATAAGCTTTTATAAACATTTACCTGAAACAGAACTTGCAATACATTTTGAGAATAGTCATGCAAGCAATGGAGATTTTGGGAATTTATATGCCAATTTTCTGTGGTATGTTTATCCCACTGTCACTGGCATTAGAGTGGTCCCATTGGTTTTGTGGGAATAATTTAGTTGGGAATAGAGAATGCCTACACATGCATTTTTATAAATATGAATAATGCATTACATACAATCATGCAGTACAGAGATGTCCAATTGGCTGCCCATGGGCCATATGTGGCCCGCTTTCCCCTCCACTAAACTGTGGCTGCTTTGATTGCTTACCTTGTGTGTGAGCTTTAAAAGGTATCAGAACTGAAATCAACTGGCCCCTGCACTGTTCACACCTCATATTCAGGCTGTAAAAACCCTGTATTGTTCACTCTTGTAAGACCCTGTATTGTTCACACTTGTAAGGACCTTTATTAATCACATCTTAGACTGTCAGTTCCCACATTTTTCATCTATTTACACATCGGACAGACTGTACTAGCACCGGCATTGTGTCACTTTACATATTAGAGTATGTTCATCTTAAGAGTGGTCCTGATAGGTTTCCCTGTCTCCTATCCTGCTTAGTCTGTGCTTGCTCTACCCTACCTGTCTGTGCCATACTTTGCCTGTCCATCTCTGCCTGGTTGTGCCATACTCTGCATGTCCTATGATCTCTGTGTGTGCTATACTCTGCCTGTCCTATGCTCCCTGTGTGTGTCATACTCTTGCATGTCCTATGTTTTCTGTGTGTGTCATACTCTGCCTGTTTATGCTCCCTGTGTGTGCCATACTCTGCCTGCCCTCTGCTCCATGTGTGTGCCATAATCTGTCTGCCCTATGCTTCCTGTTTGTGGGTGCCATACTTTGCCTGCCATATGCTCTGTGTGTGTGTGTACTCTGCCTGCCCTATGCTCCATGTGTGTGCCCTACTCTTCCTACCCTATGCTCCATGTGTGCCATACGCTGCCTGTATTATGCTCCCTGTGTGTGCCATACTCTGTCTGTCCTATGCTCTCTGTGTGTATCATACTCTGCCTGTCCTATGCTCCCTGTGTGTGCCATACTCTGCCTGTCCTATGCTCCCTGTGTGTACCATACTCTACCTGTCCTATGCTATCTGTGTGTGCTAGATGGATAAACTAAAAATGGGCATCTATGTTCAATTAGTAGTTTATTGGCCCATGTGTGTGTCATACTCTGCCTGTCTTATGCTCCCTATGTGTGCCATACTCTGCCTGTGTGTCATTCTCTGCCTACCCTATGCTCCATGTGTGTCATACTTTGCCTGTATTATGCTCCCAGTGTGTTCCATACTCTGCCTGTCCTATGCTCCCTGTGTGTGTAATACTCTGCTTGCCTTATGCACCCTATGTGTGCCATACTCTGCCTGCCCTATGCTCCCTGTGTGTGTGTCATACTTTTTAGTCTGCTACCACCATTAATGTGGGTACAGTTTTAACATCATCTTATAACGTGTCTAAAAAAGGTCTAAAAAAAAGGGAAAAACTGGCTTCCATTATTGGCACTCCACCAAGTAAAAAATTGTGGCCTTCTATACCACAGAAGTTAGAAAGCAACGATGTAGGTGATACTATTGGAGAGTGACTGTGGGATAACTGTTGTTTCAGAAAGAGGATGGAACAATATTTTGAGGGGGAAAATGGCGTTTGTGAGAGAGTATTGGATTTATACAGAAAAACACATAATTTCACTGCCCTCTTCATTAATTTAAAAGGTAGAATAACATTTAAATATTCACAAGACAGTTAACTGGTTAATTTGGATTACTGAGAAAAAAGTTAGCTCATTCCAGTCTCTTTAAAACCCTTCTTGCCAAGAAATCATAGCCTTGGGGGGTTTTAAAACATTCTCTGTTTCTGAGTACAACTGTACTGCACTATTCTTCTAGTAAATTAGATATTCGTTTTCATTTAGATTTTAACAGAATGTCCGAACGAAATGAGCCTGAGCATTCATTTGTGAGAAAAATCTCCAGTCAGAAAATCTTCTATAGTTGTTCATTGGTGTCTACTTATCAAAAGATTTTGGAAAATGTCATTGCTTGACAACTAGACCTCACAGAATAATGTAGCAATTGGAGAGAGTTTTTGACTGAAGAGTATCTTTCTGCTTGATTAATCTAGGCCCTAGAAAGCATTATTTGTAATCCAGGCCACATCAGTTTCTCAGCTCAGAGACATTGATGAATAGCCCACTTAGATTCTACTAGTTTCATTTCATTGGAAAAACGAGGCACTCTGCCCAAAGTTTGGGTGCTCAGCCAGAATACATATAAAGCCTATGGCTAAGCAAGTGTCTATTTTCTATCTTTCCCTATGGGCATCTGATACTTGTTAAGTAAAACTTACCCACGTGTTACATGTTAATTTTGTCCTTATCCGGTTTTCGTCTTACATCTGAATTGGTGCCAAGCTGCACAGATTGTGTGTCAAATTAAATGCAAGAAGCAGGCCGCTGTCTGCTACTGTATGCTAAGCTAAAACACTTCTAAAGACTTTTGATAGCCTTGCCTACAGATATAAATAAAAAACAATTGTTATTTTTACAGTTGGGTTAATAATTAGCATTGCGCAGAGTATTCAAAGAGAATTATGCCATGTAAATCGACTTTAATACTCTGCCAGTCACTTGATGAAGCTTCCCCCCCCCACCCGCCCACCTGTGGCAATAATTTTTAAGTGCTGAAAACATGAAAAAGACTCTGTCTTACATTACGAACTGATAATGATGTGTTTACTGCATCTAGTTTGTATTTAAGGTTCAGCTTTTATCACAATCATAGTCTACTGTGTCCTAATTTATAGTGGAATTCAAGTTCAGCAGAAACATTATCTGTCATAAAACCTTCCTAGTGTGAGGTCCTTTTTCCCCTTGTCTGCGCTGGTGGAGATTTGAAGAGTATTTATTTTTACAGCACTTAGGAAGCACATTATTTTTAGTAAATAAATGAACTCGGATGATCGGAGTTAAAAATGAATGCATCTTTCAGCACTCGCAATTGCTTACTTCTTCACAATTTCCTTTATATTGCAGAATTATTTATTTGCTGGTTTATTTATGTATTTCATTATTTATTTGATTATTTAGTAAATTATTTATCTTATGAATTATTAATACGTTTTGATGATGTGCCTTAAATTATTTATACCTTAATTTTGAGTTTATTGCTTTTAGATGTTGCTTTGCTGCTAAACTATTTTTTTCTCCAATTTTCTTTAAATACCAGCATATATGCATTTAACCTGCTTGTATCCAGAGAATGCTATGGTTGCCTCTCCGTAGCAGACTTACTATGGATAGCTATCTATGACTAATATATTGATATTATGGCCAGTAAGCTCACTTTCGACCAAAAAACAAAAATATCTGAAATGGTGGAAAATAGAGACTGCTGTAATGATGTAATATAGGTATGGTACCTGTTATCCAGAATGCTCAGGACCTGTGGTTTTCTGGATAACGGATCTTTCCATAATTTGGATCTTTATACCTTAAATATGCTAGAAAATCCTGTAAATATTAAATATACCCAATAGGCTGGTTTTGCTTCCAATAAGGATTAATTATATCTGTTTGGATCAAGTACAGGTATGGGACCTATTATCCAGAATGCTCGGGACCTGTGGTTTTCTGGATAACGGATCTTTCCATAATTTAGAACTTCATACCTTAAGTCTTCTAGAAAATCATGTAAACATTAAATAAACCCAATATGCTGGTTTTGCTTCTAATAAGGATTAATTATATCTTAGCTGGGATCAAGTATAAAGTACTATTTTATTATTACAGAGATTACATTTAGCACTGCTAACATTGTCAGAAACATGTAACGCCTAGTAGCATTACTCTCTCTTTCTGGAAGTCACTGGGGAATTCCTTAACCATAAAAAGACACAAGCCCACAGACTAAGCATGTTCAAATTACTCAAAGAACCTTAACATGAACCCTAACACCCAACATGAACCCTAACACCCTTATATTTTGGAGTAATGTGTTCATTAGTACACATATTTAATTTTACTGCTTTTGGGGAGGTGCTCTGGATAGAACTGTCAGGAGTCATAGGGCTGTTCTTTTCAAGCATGCTTGTCTTTGACATGAAGTATTCATTTGATTGCTAAAGGTGGAGCATTGTGCACCAGTGGATAGTTGAGGACTAAGCCAAAGCTTTTCGTCTTTGCGTATTTTAGTGTTTTTCTGTAATATAGTAATATGTCAGTTGGGTACGATACATGCAACAAATTCTTTGTCTGGAAAGAAGGTGCATGCTGAAAATAAATATATTCTACTAACCTTATATTTCTGATGCTCAGGCATCCGTGACAAATAATAGTGTATATTTCAACATATATAAAATGTTTGTTTTAAAACACTTTATTTTACTAATGCAACTTGTAATGGCATATACATTAGTGTGCTACCTAAAAGGTTCTCCTGGAAAGCAACCCAAAACAACCTAACTAGAAGCACATCATTGGTAAATAAAACTGTAATTTACATGTAGTTTTAATACCATTTATTGCTGCTTGTTTTTGTTTTCAGAGAAAATATAATCAGGTGAAAGATTTGTCTTCTTTACTTCCCTAGCGCTCCAGCTAATTCCTTCTTGTCTGTATACAGCGAATAGGTGCCAATATTTTTGGTGTTTCCTAGTGCCAGCGAGGCGGGTTATAGGAAAAACTGCCATGCGATAGGTGAAGGAGATTCGGCGAAGAAGTATTAAAAACATCTAAGTGTTTATTTCTTTAAATAAAGGTACTGGTTTGCAAAGAAAGGTTCAATTTGTTGTGCTATCTGTTTTTCACTGCTAAATATTCAACCTAAATTTACTGTGCCTGTAAACATGTTTTTAATAAGGAAAGAACCTTTAAAAATAGTACAGCATGTGTTTCATATTGTTATAATTCCAACATATGTTGTTAAATGAGACAACTGAAGAAGCATACTTTGGACTAATTGTAATATTTTAATATTCTAATTATGCAGATATTTCCACACTTGTAAAATATATTACATTTCTAATTAAGAGCTGCAAATAGTAAAGCGGGGAAAAAAAATCTGGCTCTTCAGAATGGCAAACAACTTTTGACAACTGTAGAGAGCTTTTCAAATAACCTAAATGTATTGAACTTTCACAGTTTTCTGTACAGTAAAGTGCAAATAAGCCCATAAAACGAATTATAGATAGCTATGCTTAAAGCGGTTGTTCACTTTCAACATTTTTTTCAGTTCAAGTGTTTACAGTTACTTCACCAGATATAAAGACTTCTAATCAATTTCTATTTTCTGATATTGAAGATAGTTTCATTTTCAACCTTTTTTATGTCAATCTAAAGCAGCTCTGGATGGGATGAGGTGGGGGGTTGGTAACCGACTGTAACTGCTCTTAATTGATACATTTAGGGCAGGGGCACACGGACAGATTTGGGGAGATTTAGTCTCCTGGCGACTAACCGCCTCTTCTTTGGGGCGAAAGAACTGCATTCCGCCTGCTATAATTAGAAAACGCCAGCCCAATTGCACTCGCGGTGCTTCGATGTCCAAAGTCGCCCAAAGTTGCCTCGAGGAAACTTAGGGCAACTTCGTAAATTGAAGCGCCGTTAGTGCATTGCTGCAGGCAATTTTTCATTTCAGCAGGCGGAAGGCAGTTTGGGGAGATTGTTGCCCCGAAGAAGGGATTAGTCGCCAGGCGACTAAATATCCCCGAATCTGCCAGTTTGCCCCTGTCCTTAGTTGATACATTTCTTATCTTTGGCCCTGCTGAGCAGAATCTCTGAGTTTCATTAAAGACAGCTGTTAGAATTGACACAATAGTTGTTATTTGGCTTTTTATTCAGCAGCTCTCCAGTTTGCATTTTCAACAATCTGGCTGCTATGGTCCAAATTACCCTAACATCCATGCATTGATTTGAATAAGAGACTGGAATATGAAAAGGAGAGGACCTAAATAGAAAGATGATTAATAAAGAGTAGCAATAACAATACATTTGTGGCTTTAACAAACATTTAGATGGTGTCAGTGACCACCCTTTGAAAGCTGGAAATAGTCAGAAGAAGACAAATAATTAAATAAATAATAAAGGGCAATTTAAAAGTTGCTTAAAATTAGCCATTCTATAACAAACTAAGGGGCAAAAGCTGTGAAAATTGGCCAGCGACGGCTTCGCAGGCAGCGCAACACTACGCCAGACGAAAATTCGCTTAGTCAACGCTAATTCACTAACATGCAAAGTTTGGTTCAGGGCGCTGAATGCTGGCGAAGATGCGCTAATTTGTACATGGCGGGAAGTTAAAGTTGAATAGATGTATATGTTGTAGCAAATACATTACATGACACAAGCCCAGGGAACCTTAATAAAAGACAATAGAGTTGTTATAATGCCCTACACATGAGCCCAGTGTATAGTTTGTGCCATATGTTCGGAAATATGGGGGGGGGGGAAGCTGGTTACTCCAAAAAAATGTTATACTCTTTTGCAGCCTATCACCCTGAAAAAAAGGAAAAGATGCCATCGTTTTTTGGGACTTTGATAAATTTTCAACTAAATTTTGAGGAACTCCTATCTACTCTATTGCACTTCGCCTGGTCTGAGCTGGTGAAGGCAAGTCTGGCGCAAGAGGTAACGTTCAGTAAAATCCGCATCTTAGTGAATTTGCATAGTTACGTCCCTTCGCCAGATCGCAACTTCTTCTGGCGATTGAGTGCGAATGAGCGCAAGAAGAATTTTCTAGTCACTTTGCCCTTTTGTAAATTTGCCCCTAACTTAAAGGGGTGGTTCACCTTCAAACCACTAGTTGTTTTCAGATAGAACACCAGAAATAACTAGTTTTTCCAATGACTTTCTATTTTCTATGTGTGACCGTTTTTCTAAAATTGAAGTGTATAGTGTAATTTTTTCACCTTCTGAAGCAGCTCTGGGGGGGGGATCGCCGACCCTGTAAACTATTGTAAAAGGATAAATTTCTTATTTTTGCCCCTGCTGAGCAGAATCTCTGGGTTTCATTACAGGCAGCTGTTAGAATTGATACAATAGTTGCTAATACTCCAGAGAACCTGCTAAAAAATGTATCAACTCAATATTGCAAAATTGTAACAGTTCAGAGTCTGAACCTGAATTACTGAGCTGCCAGACTGGAACACCAGAGATATGAACATTCAACTTTAAACGAAGATTTTGGAAAAACAGTAAAAAATAAATGATGGAAAGTAATTGAAATAAATCTTTATTTCTGGGGAACAATCTGAAAACAACTCAAATGGAAAAAACTGTAAGGTGCACAACCCCTTTTATGTATACTTCTGATTACATTTCCAGTTCACTTTTTAAAAAGTGTTTAACAAATGTTTAGCTTTTTTATTGGTTTGGTATTGCAGAACTGCTTGAGGGCTGCTGTGCCAGTTGTTGGGGGTTAATTGAATATGCAGGGAAGGTATCTTTCACCAAGAAGTCCATCTCCATATTCACTTCTTCCCTGCCCCCCCCATACATTTTGTTGGAAGGACTATTTCTTTGCACTGCAACACACATTATTATGCACCCAGGTCACAGAGTATCTGGTCCTGTTGGAAGTTCTCTAATTTTTATTTTCTCAACTAAGCAAGCAAGAGCATCTGATTTTTATTGGGCAGCAACAGAGTCACTGTATGGAATGGAGGGAATTAGATTAGAATTCCTTCCAGTAGCAAGGGAAGAAACAACATGCCAGGGCAAAGTGAGCTAGAATGGCATAGAATCACTTAAAGCATAAGTAAACCTTTTATTTTATAATTCCTAACCATCGAAACAGCCCCCAAAATGACATACCTCTCTCCCTACATGCCTTTTCTAATACAGAATGCTGCAGCTCCGATAAGTAACTTCCTTATCTAGTGTGGCGCTTTGCTCCCCTATATTATACTGAGCTTTTCTTCTCATTTGTATAGATAGCCAATCTAAGTGCTGTCTACTGTGCATGCTTTCAGAGGGAAATCTGAGTGTTTAGCATGTGGGAAAATGTTGCCTTTTCATTGATCATGTGTCCTAAAGTCATGTGCTATTAAAGGATTTAGATTCAATTTATCAGGATCTGCAACTGGCAGAAAGAAGCTGGTATTCAGTACATTTCTAAATGTTTCTTTTAAAGGAGAAGGAAAGCTACCAAGGCAGTTTTTGCCAATAGATTAGCCACAGCAGTGCAAGTTAGAACTCCATTTTTATTCTTTAGAATGCTTTTCCAAACAGCTTTAGACACTGTCTATGTTTGTTTAGGATAGCAGCTGCCATGTTAGCTTGCTGGGACATCACTTCCTGCCTCTCTCTGCTCACTTAGATTACAACAGACAGGAGAGAAGGGAGAGGAAAAGGAGATACTGAGCATGCCCAAGCCCTGGAGGTTTATTTGTTCGCGCAAAGGCATAGTTTTTCGCCTTGCAAATATTTGTTCCGTTACCGACTTTTATAACATTCCCCCATTTGTGTTTCATTTGACAGAGTACTCTGAGCAGCATTACTTTGAGGGTTTACTGATGTATTCATATAGATCTTTCTTATAAAGCTTACTTAGTTTGCAGTTGAACTTTTACTTCTCCTTTAAAGGGAATCTCAACCCCCAAAAAACATTTTTGCTTAATAAAAGACAACATAATGCTAGGCAACTTTATACATTTGTTTCAAATTTTCCATGATTTTTCGGTTATTTGTGTATGTATTGTTATTGAAAGCTGTGTTTGTCCCTTTCTATTCTCTGTCTTGGTGGCTCAGACTGTGGAAACACTGTAAGACAAGGCAGCTAGACCTGACTTTGCTGGAGACCAAGATTTTGCAGCATTGTTTAATAAGTAACAAGCAATGAAGCTTTCAATGGCAATTGTTTTTACCGATAACTTTAAAAGCACCAAACATTTTTAATATACATGTATTGAAAGGTTGTTTTAATTATGTTTTCTTTTATTAGACACATTTTTAATTTGGGGTTGGCTTGCCCCTTTAAGTTAGCATTTAGATTTAGAATTGTCATCTTCTCAAATAATGGTATGGTGTGTTTCCTTTTAAACACATTATTTAAAGAGGAAAAATGTTGAAACACTGGGGGTGCCAATGTCATGTACCCCTCAATGAGTTTAATCACTGATTTTGTGGGCTGATGCCCCTGTTGACTTATCTCAGAGATGTGAGGATAATATTTTATCAGATAACGATCCTATGTTTTCTCTAATCCTTATTGTACATCTTAAAAAAAAGAAATGTAAGCATTGAGCTCTGAGGTATCTATTGATATAATACAAAACATTTATAAATTACAGTAGAACCTTCATTTTACATTTTTCAGGGAACCAGGAATAATGGTGTAAAAATCAGGGAGATGTTTTATGCATTAAATATTGGTGGGACGACAAAAATGATTTAAATTAGCATAGGTAAAATTGAAGTTTCACTGTACATGTGCAGAATCTGTACAAGATTTCAGGTTTCAGTTAGGTAAAAAAAATAAACCTTGGAAGTTTACAGCTTGTATCTTGCTGGTGCAGTTCTAGACAGCTACCACCAGGCCTGCATCGCTGATCACAATTGTTAGGCATGCTTTATGCAGTGAAAAGACTGTAAAATAGAGGCAAGGCCAAACAATCCCAATTTTTCTCTGAAGGAAGGCTTCATTTAGGATGAATACGGCAGAAGTAGCTGTGTTGTCATGCAATGAACAGCTAAATGTCAGATAGCAAGTACTCTATGATACAGTTACAGAGATGCTTTTTTAAAGAAACTGTAAATGGTTCACATAATTGTTTTCCACTAATAAAATATGAAAAGCATCTGTAAGCTATGTATAGAGCATAAAATATTAAACTTGGCTTAGATGTGGTATGTATGAACTTCAGTAGATCAGGTAATCAAGTTTTGCAGCTTTAGGTTTATTTCACATCCAATGATCTTTATCCTCTGTATCCTATGATGAAATGCAATCATAATTATTGCCATGAGTCATAGTTTATGTTTTGCATAATACATGTTGCCTGTCCTTTTGCATTCATCTTTTTAGACTATAGAACGCTATTATGGTTCTTTCCAGGTTTCTTAGGTTTTGTGTTGGTCATTGGGACTTATTCCTAACAGGGAGGGACATGGTTTAGTGATATGTGGGTCGATAAATACGACCTTGCCCACCGCTCCGTGTCTCATATATTTGTGTACGTCTATAAATAGATGCCACCTTACGCGGAAGTGGGACACAATTAGATTGCAGACGGGAAGGCTGGCAAGGGCATCAGGAAGCATTTGTCCCAAACCCACCCGCGGGCCGAATAGGTATGTAAGTGCTGCCCTGAAGCCACCGGCTTTGATCCGGCCCTCACATCACTAACGTGGTAGTAATAGAAAACAGTATCTTTTAAATGTTGTCCACATCAATTGTTAAAGTCCTTCTGATTGTCTCCAATGGTACTTTTTAACTTTTGTTAAAGTGGTATGTGTTGCTAGTATTCAAATCTTTTTATGGTTTTATGTTTTGATTAACTCTTCTACTTTTGGCCAAAACATTCCATCATTCAGTCAGATTTTACCGTATAGGGGATGGTACTTCCTTGTTTTCCTGGTTCGCAGGAAAGCTATACGTATGGGTTCAATCTGTTATCCATGCTAACTTACTAAATGTTATATCCAAATATTCTGTCAGAATTTGATAAGAATGACCGTAAATAATAAGCTCTGAATTTAGACATAAGGGGTCGTTTTTGATGACTTTTGGCAGAAGTGCAAGAGTAGAGAAAATTCATGGGTGTTAATGAAGGTCTCTATGCTCCAAAACGGGACACAGATACTGAGGCTCATTTACTACAGATACCATTGCTAGGCACAGAGCTACGTGCAACAAGTAGGATCTGATGTCTGCCCATTAGAAAGCCACATGTGCATTTGGCTATACAGGTATGAGACCTGTTATCCAGAATGCTCGTGACCAGTGTTTTTTCCAGATAACGGATCCGTAATTTAGATCTCTTCTACTCGAAAATCAAAATCAACATTAAATAAGCCCAATAGGCTGGTTCTGCTTCCAATAAGGGCTATTCCACACGGGGAGATAGCGACGCGTTTGCGGTCGCGGCGACAAAGCGCCGCGACAGTCCCCGCGACCGGCGCAGGCGACAGTTTTGTATGGGCGCCTATGTAAAAACGCCTGTGCTAACCACACGAGGCGATGCGCTTTTCAACAGTCGCCTGAAAAAGCCTGGTGAGGCATTTTCAGGCGACTGTTGAAAAGCGCATCGCCTCGTGTGGTTAGCACAGGCGTTTTTACATAGGCGCCCATACAAAACTGTCGCCTGCGCCGGTCGCGGCGCTTTGTCGCCGCGACCGCAAATGTGTCGCTATCTCCCCGTGTGGAATAGCCCTAAGGATTAATTATATCTTAGTTTGGATCAAGTACAAGGTACTGTTTTATTATTACAGAGAAAAAGGAAAACATTTTTAAAAATTCAGATTTGGATAAAATGGAGTCTATGGGAGACGGCCATTCCTTAATTCGGAGCATTCCGAATATTGCATAACGGGTTTCCAGATTACGGATCCCATACCTGTACCAGTATTGCGTATTAGGACTAACGTTGCCTTTTGTAATATTTAACAATGGAATTGGAATAGTGGAATTGTATAAAATTGAAGGTTGTGTACATACAGTATATGCCGGTATTCTGACTGTAACTCTTAGCTACTGTAGCCGGGTTATTATGCTTGATCAGGAGCAATCATTCTTAAATCATAATGTCCATGTTTTTTATAATCCACATTTATTTTATATATTCTTATTTACAAATGTGGGAAAAGTGATGCAGAAATACATTTATATTAAGCTTTTTACCTGTGCCATCATGTGTTCTTTAACTGTTGGCACTAAAGCTTTATACACACACCTCTTCAGAGACCTTTTAAAATAATTCTGACTGTTATAAGGGAGAAGGTAGCCATATTGGAATGTTCAGGCCCCTGTGACGTACAGCTGCCAAACCAATATTAAATAACATTAAGAGTAGTCTTGTACATCTGTAAAAGTCTAACTTACGTTTGATATATAGTTTTTCATGATGCTATACCTTTGTGTTGTCCCCTGAGGCTTTATTCAAATGAAGATACGGAACAACATTTAAACTGTATTGTGTTTTATACAGTCAAACCATTATTTTATGATTCCCTGATTTTAAGGTTTCCTGTATTTTACAAGTTCTAATGCATTTCAATATGAGAATTTCCCAGATTGTATGTGGGTTTTCCAGCATTTAACTGCATAATTTTGGCCCGTTTCCATTAAAAACAATTGTTTATCCAGCATTTTAATTTTTACATATTACATGATTTTTACAGGGAATACTCTGATTTTATGTTACTTTATTTTTTTTTTGTGGTCCCTCGGAAGATGTAAAATCCGGGTTTGACTGTAGTTGGATTAACGTTTTAAATTGTCCTCATAGATTTCTCTTTCTGGTGGCCATAGGCTCCCCTCCGGTGCGCAAGTGCGTGTGCCCGTGCACTTCCCCATACCCTGTCTTCTCCATTGGCAGATGGTGCGGCTGGGTGGCATGCCGCCCCAGAAATCTTGCCGCCCTAGGCCTGGGCTTTTGTGGCCTCGCAACAAATCCGGGTCCTGGATTTTCTATACGTAAAATATTCGTTGTTTCTAATAATTTACGTAAATTGGTAATTTTTAGATTAAAATTGTAGGTGTTACAGCAGGGTAACGATCCTTAATCCATTAAAGGATATCCATGTATAATCCAGGTGTGGCACTTTACTCACTTATAAGGTTTTGGACTAGTGTAAAACAAGTGTAGCCCTACATAATGCTGATTATTGTTATGAGACACACAATTACTACAGGGAAAAAATGGTTATTGTTAAAGAGCTAAAATTTGTGCAACTTGCTTGTCAGAACTGGGGGCTCGTCCAAAGCACCTTGTTACCCCAGTATCACTTAAAGGGATATTGTCATGGAAAAATTATTTATTTTTTTCAAAACACATGAGTTAATAGTGCTGCTGCAGCAGAATTCTGCACTGAAATCTGTTTCTCAAAAGAGCAAACAGATTTTTTTTATATTTAATTTTGAAATCTGACATGAAATTGTTCGATCGTATGAAACCAACTAGCTAAATTTCTTTAATAATTCCAATTTATTTTTATGACAAGGTACAGCTGTACTTCAAAAAATGTTGAATCTTTATGTTTTAAAAAACATTTCTCCTGAAACCAAAATGGTTAAAACAAAGCTCACTGTTCCGATTTTAGGGAGAAAAGTAAGTAAAATAAAAAGGAAGAAATATACATTTGGAAGGAAAAAGGCATACTTGTAATATCATCAAAGTTTGGATTGTTCTTTCCATATGATTACTGTTTCTTAAAGCTGAAAAATGTGTTCTGCTTCACGACAAACAGATGCTGCTCTAACAATGCAATACATTATGTACCAAAAATGATCTCTGTTTTAATCATAGATGCTGATTTAATGAGATAAGACTCGCTTACATCAAAAATGGTTTTTGGATGTGATTTTATTTTCAGTATATTTCCTCTACATAATTAATAGAAATATGGTACAGGCAGCCTGCAAAGTGTATTGTTGTATTTTTTGCATTGAATTTTAAATGCACTTCGGTTATTTATAACCGCTATCACAGCAGAAGTAACAAGTGTAGCCCTACATAATGCTGATATTTAAATTATCAAACAGAAATGATGTGCAACTTTTCATTCTTCTTATTTTAATTTTTATATGTGTATTTGATTGGTGCAGTCTCATTCTAGCAGCAATAATCTTTTCAGTAACAAATACCATTTTATGAGATTGCAGTTTTTCTTTGTAAAGTTTGTGCTAATTTGTCGGAGTTGTAGTGCAGCATGAAAACCATGTGATAACCAGCATTCATTGTCTTGGAAAGCATTAATGGGGAACGTGATTAGTTAGTGATTAAAAAAATGCCCCAATACTCTTTGCATGTTTAATACGGAATTCTTTTTTTTTTTTTTTTACAAATCAGTGGGTTTTTTTTTGTTGTTGTATTGTTTTTGAGATATTAATGGTTTATGAGTGTCTTTCCTCAACCTAACTCCAGCACTATTCAACGTTGTGATTTCAGTTGTGAAACAAATTTTACTGAATGTCTAAAGTTCCCCTTTAAAAATAAATAAAAAAGAGTCAACGTTTTATGAACCCTCACACACAAAGTCCAAGAAAATGGTAAATACTTGTGAACAAGACACTAAATATTTAAACTAATTTATGATCGGTAGCTTTAAGGGTAGATCGTTTTTCGTCAGATCGACGCCCGCCGGCAAAATGCGAGTTGGATGTAGTCGCAAGTGTGAAGATATAAGTGGACTGAATGAAAAGACGGAGTTAACAACTACACGGTCTGACTGTTGAATGAAGACGCTGCTTTCTGCGTCCACACCTGACAGTCGGGTTGCGTCGGATGTAATATAGTTGTTACCTCTGACTTTTCATTCAGTCCAATTATATCTTCACGCGTGCAACTCCATCCGACTTGTGGCATGGGTTTTGACGTTTGCCTTAGGGTAAGGGCACATTGGGAGATTAGTCGCCGGCTACAAATCGGCTCTTCTTCAGGGCGATAATTTCTCTGAACTGCCTTCCCTTAGCTTCCCACCGGCTATAATGAAAAATCGTCAGCGGTATGGCACTCGCTGTGCTTCCTTTTCCGAAGTTGCATCACCAGGAAACTTTGGGCAACTTCAGAGAACAAATCGCCGCGAGTGCCATAATGCTGGCGAGTTTTCATTATAGCCAGTGGGAAGGTAGGGGAAGGTAGATCGGGGAGATTGTCACACAGAAGAAGGGGCGATTAGTCACCGGGCGACTAAATCTCCCCGAATCTCCCTATGTGCCCTTACCCCTTAACCTTTTATCTATTTTCATTTCATGGCATTTTTGAAGAGCCTAGTTGTATATTATTCTTGTCCAAATATCCCAAGAGACTCCTAAAAACACTAAGGGGCATGTTTACTAACATTGGAGATAAATATCTGGAGAGATTTCTGGAGATGTTGCCCATGGCAACCAATCAGCAATTAGATTTAAACAGCTGCAGACAAGTTAGAAAACAAAAGCAAAGATCTGATTGGTTGCTATGGGCAACATCTCCAGAAATCTATCCAGATATTTATCTCCAATGTTAGTAAACATGCCCCACAGGGGCCGATTCAGTAAGGGTCGAATATCGAGGGTTAATTAACCCTCGATATTCGACTGGGAATTAAAATCCTTCGACTTCAAATATCGAAGTTGAAGGATTTAGCACAGATAGCACGATCGAACGATCGAAGGATTATTCCTTCGTTCGAACGATTAAATCCTTCGAATCGTTCGTTCGATTCGAAGGATTTTAATCTAACGATCGAAGGAATGTCCTTAGATCAAAAAAACTTAGGAAAGCCTATGGGGACCTTCCCCATAGGCTAACATTGAGTTCGGTAGCTTTTAGATGGCGAACTAGGGGATCAAAGTTTTTGTTAAAGAGACAGTACTTCGACTATGGAATGGTCGAATAGTCGAATGATTTTTAGTTTGTATCCTTCGATTCGTGGTCGAAGTAGCCCAAAAAACACTTCGAAATTCAAAGTTTTTTAACTTCGAATCCTTCACTCGAAGTTAGTGAATCGGCCCCTAATAGAATTTGCCTTCACAACATCTTACTTTACCTTACTTACTGCCCTTAACGCAAAGAATCATTTGAGCTGCATCAAATGAAAGTTTCATTCCTCAAGTTTAAAGCAGTGGCCCTGTTTTGTTTTGTTTTTTTTGTTTTTTTCTATGCCGGATTAAAAGATTCCCCCCCTGCAACCCCAACTGTAATAGTCTTTGCTCATGGTTTAATATTGTTCTATTTATTTTACCAGTTTAGTTGCATGTCCATGCACTCTTCAGCTCATTAATATTCTACTTATGTACTGGGGTACAAAACTGCACTGTGTGCTCAAGGTGAGGGATCTATAAAGAGGCAAAATTATGTTTTCCTCCCTTGTCTCAAATCTCAGTAGTCGGATAATTGAAATAAGATAAGGGTATCCTTTTCCAAACCATATAACGAATTGAAACTAAATTATCTTTTTGAGGGAAGTGTTCGAATTATAGAGGTGTAGTAATTGATACAGTTACAAAACAAGGTCCTTTTTCTTTCTCTCTCTTTTTTCTTTATAATTGACTTGCACCTTGTGTAGCTGTAGAGTCTGAGCATTTATTTAACTTATTTTAAGAGTTAATTTTTTCCTTCTAATCAAATCTCAGTTGTGTCAATAGTCAAAATCTCTCTGCAAAGTTGTAACATCCTGTATAGGACTTATATATAGGAGTTTTGCACAATTTAGTATCATAAGCAAAAATAGACCCTATTTACACTACCCACTTAAAAGCAAAGGACCAAAGACAGACCCCTGAGGTACTCCATTAAAGGGGACCGGTCACCCAAAACAATTATTCCAAATCCTATTTCATCATGTTAGTCAAGCAAAATAAACTTTAATAACACTGTATAAATTATCTGAATCTTGTTTCCATCAGTCTGGGAACTCCTAATTATAGCAAGCAGGCAGGAATCATTTTGTGGACACTGTTATTAAGGCAAGCCTTGCATCATGTCAGAATCATGTTTGTTCACCAGAATGGGGGACCTGGTGTCTATTCCAATGCCCTGGTTACAGGGGCAGCCAATATGTGATTGACAGCTGAGATTTTTAAATGAGTTTACAGCTATGAACGCTTTAATAAAAAAAAGAATTTGGATTTCATGTTTAATTTGAAAATGACTTTTATTATACAGCTTTTTATGTCTGGATGACAGGTCCACTTTGAAAAACAGTGGTCCAATTTGAAAATCGTCCATTTACCACTACTCTTTGTAATCTTTCAGCCAGTTCTTGATCCTAGTACAAATAGCATTCAATGGAAATATTTCTTAATTTAATCATTAACCTTCTGTGAGGGACTGTACATTTAAGTCCACCTATGCTAAACCTGTTGAAACTAAATATGCTTTTAAGTCAAACAGAATGCCTACTTTTTTCTCTATGATAGTAATAGCTTAGAGACAGATTATATAAGCTTTTAGTTACCATAAATTTACCATCATGATTTCCTGTGAGTCAAAATTACATACACTTTGCTGGTATTTATTGCCATTTTCTATAAATTGTTTAATTTGAATCAATTGCTTAGGATAGTTTTTCAAATGCTTCTTCCAATATTTAGCTGGATCTTCTGCCATTCCTCTTGAATGAACAAATTTAAGTCCAGTACTTTTTTGTCTTTAAAACATTTTGTTAAAATTTATGAGTTATGCGTTGGATCACTGTCATGCTGGAAGAGAAGTGTTGCAACCAAGTTTTAAGTTTCTGGATGATGTCTTAAGAATTTCTTTATAACTCTCCTTCCTCATGATTCCATCTATTTTCTGAAGTACACTAGTCCCTTTTCCAGCAGAACACTCCCAAAGCATGATGCTAATACCACCCCATCCTATAGGGTGGAATCTTGTGTTTTTACACAAAAGCCTCACAATTTTTCCTCCATATATAGTGATTATCATTATAGCCAAACAGTTTTTGTTTCTTCTGACCAGAGACGTTTCTTCCAAAAGGCTAGGTCTTTGACATGCTGACCATCTGGGTTTTTTAATGGCTGGCTAGGAGTAGGGCTTCTTCCTTCCTTGCATAATCGGTTTTCAGGCCATGGTGATGAAGAACTCTTGCAAATGTTGATACTATTGTACCCAATGCCTTCATCACCTTTACCAGTTCCTTTTTTTGCTGTCCTGGGCTTCAGTTGAATCTTTCAGAGCAAATTCATTCACCATTGGCAGTTGATTTGACCCTCAATGCAGTGTCTATGTGGCGACACCATTTTTATATTTGCATACAATTGTTTGTACAGTTGCTTGTGGAACCTTCAGCTTTTTGTAAATTGTTCCTAAGGTGTAACCATACTTGCTATATTAGAAATTTAGAATCCTATTAATGAATGAATTCATAGGTCTTGGAGCTTCATTTTTTACTTTTGAGATTTTCTAGGCTCATTAGAACTTTCAGTTCATCAATAGTTAAATTATTATATAGTAACACACTGAAATCCTGATTTTAAGTCCCCTGATTTTAGGTTTTCTTTAATTTTAAATTTTCGCTTTATATTCTAATGCATTTCAGTGTGAGCATTTCCTGGATTTTAAATTGGGTTTCCCACATGGTATGTAATATTTTTTGGCCTATTGTCATTAAAAACCCCTGTTTGTCCCTTGTGAATATTTTCCCACATCTTAAAGTCTTTTTTTGTAGTATACGTCATTCTTACAGGAAAACCTCGATTTTATGTACCCACATTTTACAGTTTCCCATTAATACTTTTTTTTTCTGTCCCCTGGAAAACGTAAATTATGGGTGTTGTTCTCTACAATCTTTATTCTGACTACAAAATATTTAATGAGATTATCTTCGCAAGAGTAAGAACAGTGTATTCAACAGAGCTGCCTTTGAATGGGACATAATTCTGTGTTGTTATATATTGCTCTTACACCTAGTCCTGGTATACTGTACATATTCTATTTCACATGCTCTTTCAGTGTTTGAAGTTCCGAGTCTGTATCATAAAATGTTCAACTTGCTACCATCACATTTCTGGTGTCTAATGCCATTATTTCTATGTATTTTATTTTACATTTAGATACAGTAAAATAATACATTTGGGGCGGGGAGTTATATTGTATTTTTAATTCAGATGAATACCCAGCAGAGTTAAATGCAGTTTGGATGCACAGGGAAGAATTAATGATTGGAAGATACAGGGTTGGTAAATTATTTATTCTGGCCCTGAGGAAGCTGAAAAGCTGAGTGAAAGACTAATAAATCATTTGTGGTAGTGCTGGTTGTCACTTCCAATTATTTTAGACGGTTTTGTGATAAACTACAGCACCTGCTATATATCCCTACGCTATCCCTTGATGCTTGCAGGGCAGCTTGTTCAGTTGATTATCAAAGGCAACTTTGTCTAAACTTTACTTGAGCAGCAAAGAAATTTACCCTGGGTTTTTGTCAGTTTCTTGCATTTTCTCTTTGATTCTTATGCATTTATATTTTTCTGTCTCTGAGCAAACCTCCAGCCTAAATGATAGAACAGAGACCTGTTGCTATGATTTAGAGTTCCCTTTTTTAACTGTATCCAGAAATTCCAGGCTCAAAAAAAAAATCTTATTGCTATTTCAGTAATTGCTGTCAGCTTAATACAGATATAGAACACACAAGCAGGCATCATTGTGAAGTTGAGTGGGCGAGTTTGTTGCAAAGATTTTGTTGCAACAAGTTGTAAGGAAAAGGGTACAGGAAAAAGAAACCCTACGCAAGCATCATGTTTTTCATAGTTTGCTCCAGAGAGGATAATTTGTTTTCACAGCCACTCATATTGCACCATTTATGCAATGCCTTTATGAAAATGACAGGGATTTTATATTCATGGAATTAGGAATGTCTACACTAGTTTCACATGCTGTATTTTCATTTGCTTCTAAATTGTAGACTCCATGGCCTGCTACAGTGTCTCTCTTCTGCTAAAGTTTCTCTCTTGCTCAATTTCTCTCTCTCTCTCTCTATATATATATATATATATATATATATATATATATATATATATATATATATATACAGGTATAGGACCTGTTATCCAAAATGCTCGGCACCTGGGGTTTTCCTTTTAATGGATCTTTTCGTAATTTTGATCTTCATACCTTAAGTCTACTACATAAGCATGTAAACATTAAATAAACACAATAGGCTGGTTTTGCCGCCAATAAGGATTAATTATATCTTAGTTTGGATCAAGTACAAGATACTCTTTTATTATTATTATTATAGAGAAAAAGGAAATAATGTTTTAAAAGTTTGGATTATTTGTATAAAATAGAGTCTATGGGAGAAACTTTCCGTAATTTGGAGCTTTAGTATAACGGGTTTTCAGATAACGGATCCCATACCTGTATATATTTATAATAAAAATGATTGTATTGTTGTACTACAAAAAAAATCTCCATTGCACACTGCTTTTGCAAAAGAGAGAAATGTTGAAATTCTGCTGTAAACACAGCTGGATCTGTACACATTAATCTGATACATCATAAGGTTTAGAAGAAAACCAGTTTGAAAGCACATGCTAATTTCAGACACTTATGTTTAAAAAATATGTAGAAACTTTGCAAATATATTTTCACGTAAGACTCAAAAATGTATTTTACATGTTCCGAGGTTTTTCTTTAATTTGATGATAACTGCAGACCTGGTAACCCTTCCAGATTTCTAGGGAAGAATCCAGATTTACAGCAAATTTAGGAGCAATGGACATGGTAGGGACATAATAAGATATGGTTAGGAGATGCCATGGATATTACCAGAAATCACCCAGATATGATGCCAGGGTGGTTGGTGTCTCTGTAATGGGCTCCCTTCATGGAAACTGTGGACATAGTAACAATGAAAAGCCGCCCCTTTTAAGTTTATTTGTTTACACATGCAGTTATTACCAAATTTCTTTACTTCAAGTGCACCACAACTTTTTCTGCCATTTTCATTGACTGTAATGCAAACATCCTGTGGGCAAGTGCACTGGCACTTTTAGATGGGTCACATTACAGTCAGTGGGAAGGTGCAAGGGGGGTGTTGAGTGCTGTTAGGTTCTTTTCCACCAGCTGAAAGATGCTCTGTGTGGATCCATCATAATGAATGGAAACACTGGATGTAGGGATTTCCCTCTTTAAAGGAAAACTATACCCCCAAATTGAACACTTAAGCAACAGATCGTATAGTTTATTTCGATTTAAGTGGCATATTAAAGCATCTTACCAAACTGGTATATATATTTAAGTAAATATTGTGCTTTTATATCTCTTGCCTTGAACCCCCATTTTGTGATGGTCTGTGTTCTGCCTCAGAGATCACCTGACCAGAAATATTACAACTCTAACAGTAACAGGAAGACGTGTTGAAGCAAAAGACAGAACTCTGTCTGTTAATTGGTTCATGTGACCTAACAAATATAGTTTGTTTGTGTGCACCGTGAATCCTAGGATTCCAGTGGTAGGCCCTTATTTTTAAAATGCCAATTTTCTATTTATGATTACCCAATGGCAGATATTACTTAAAAAGTACATTATTATAAAAAATGGTTTATTTACATGAAGCAGGGCTTTTACATGAGCGGTTTTATGCAATATATTTCCCTACATTGTTCTGGGTATGGTTTTCCTTTATTCTAACCCTTCAGTGGTATATAGTGTTTAATTAGCTCATGATCTGAGGACAAGAGATATAGTGAATTAAGTACCCCCTCTTGTAAAATATAAGGATATTATAAGTTACCGAGGAGTTTCATGATTTATACAGGTCATGGAACTCCGAGGTAACTTCTAATATCCTCATATTTTGCAACTGGGGGTACTTTATTTATTATAATACACAAATTTCAGTGAGTCGTGTGACAGAAATGACATCAGAACTCACCGTTTATAACTGATGACATCAGTACTCACCGTTTATAAGGATATAATTTACAAGATATTCATGGCTTTTGTGTATTATATGGGTATAAATGTGTTACTTCTACAAGTCATGGAAATGTATATTTGGTAATGCTGTCAAGTTAGTTCATAGCTGGCTATTTTGTTATTAGATTTAAAGGGTGGTTCACCTTCAAACAACTAGTTGGTTTCAGATAGATCACCAGAAATAACGACTTTTTTGAAGTATCATTTTTCACCTTCTAAAGCAGCTCTGGGAGGGGAGTCACCAACCCTGTAAACTGTTCTAAATGGATATATTTAGTTGATATGTTTCTTATCTTTGTCCCTGCTGAGCAGAATCCCTGAGTTTCATTAACAGGCAGCTGTTAGAATTGATACAATAGTTGCTAATATTCCAGAGATGCTGCTGAGAAATGTATCAACTAAATGTTGCAAAATTGTAACAGTTTAGAATCTGCACATGAATTACTGAGCTGCCAGACTCAAACACCAGAGACAGGAACATTCAACTTTAAACTTAGATTGTGGAAAAACAGTAAAAAATAAATAATGAGAAGTAATTGAAAAAGGTCTTTATTTCTGGGGAACAATCTGAAAACAACTGAACTGAAAAAAGTGGTTGGAAGTGAATAACCCCTTTAAAGAACATTTTTCACTGACCAGAAACAGTCTTATCCAATGTTTCCATCTTTTAAAGTTCCTTCATTACTTCTTTATTGTATGTCTTTTCTTTAAATGTTTGTCTTGATTTTTTAGGGAACTGACCAGATACAGTGTAACGAAACTGTTAAAGAGTAGAGTAATGTCAGAGTAAAGTGCTATGTAGCCACTAGTGTGTAATAATCATGCTGAAACTGTTAATAGGAAATCTCTAACTGGCAGAGGTAAAATTGCATTATACATGATAATATTTAATTTTAAATATGAATGAAAACTCAGATTGAAGGAGAAATGGCAGATAAATGTTTTATTTTTATTCCAACATATGCATTAAGCAAAGGACAGCCTTAATATGGTAGTCAGATCAACATACTTTATGGGTGAACCCTCAGATGATTTCAAGTGTAAAATATCTTCCTCACGCCATAATAAAAATTACTCTTTGAGTGGAAGGCTTTATGTATGAGCTATTAATGTATTGCTCTAATCTTTTCCAGGACAATATTAACTTCTTGTGCTTTTTTTTAATACAAGACATGATTAAAGGACATGTAAAGTCAATTTCACTGGTGATGCACAATGTTAGTCACCCCTCAGTGAAATAGACTTCTAAGTTTTCCTTGGGCTTGTGCTCCTGCTAGGAGAAAACTGTACCAACCCATGGAACAACTACCTAAACACTGCGCTGCCATATTCTTGCCTTAGATCTTCTTTCCTTTGTTATTCAGAGCCTGCCCAGTAAAGTAGATCTCGCCAGGTTTACTCTACAGTACATTCATGAACACGCAGATTTTTGCAATGGATGCCTGGTATGCCAGTAGGAAGATAAATAAAATGCTAGTACATGTAATGGGCAGGTGACATTTTCTTCAGCCTAGGGAAAATGTAGCTATTTCAAAATATTTACAAAATATTAGGAAATAGACTTTACATGGCCTTTAGTGACTGCATAAGAAGTCCCTGCATAATTCCAAAGCTTGCTTCTTAAACCTTGCAAATGGTCCATTTTAAATTGCACAGAACATAAATTCTTACACTCAAGTTTATACATTCATAATTACTATATTGTTTTATGTCATAGCAGTTTCTTTTTTAAAAAAAAGCATAGTTTTTGTTAAAAAAGCAGATTCATTTCATATATTTTATCTATGTAATTTTGGGTTACATAACGTTTCAGAATTCTCTGTATTACGGTACAAAAAAGGAATTATCTGCTACAACACGTAAATGTCCTGTTCATTTCATGGCTTATCAAAACATATATATTATAAGTACATTTAACAAAAACTACAAGGAATTTGTCAATACGAGAATTTGGGAACTTGCAATATGCCACTATGAAATCCATTATCCTGAAAACCCGTTATCCATAAAGCGACTAATTATGTCAAGGCAGGCTCTCATAGACTTCATTTTGATCAAAGAATTCAGATTTTTTTTTCTCTGGTATAAAATATTTCCTTGTACTTTTTTAAATCTGGCAGTTTAGTAATCCAGGTGCAGATTCTGAACTGTTACAGTTTGCTACATTAGTTGATACATTTCTCAGCAGCGTCTGTGGAATATTAGCATATATTGTATCAATTATAACCGCTGCATGAAACTCAGGGATTCTGCTCAGCAGGGACAAAGATAAGAAATGTATTAACTAATATATCAATTTAGAGCAGTTTACAGCGACCTCCCCCCTCCAAGAGCTGCTTTAGAAAGACATAAGAAGGTGAAAAACTAGCTAAAAATATGTGTTTACTTGAGAAGCTTTAGAAAACTAAGCCAAATACTATATAGAAATATGGCTGTAGTGTCCACATCTGCATAGCAGATAACATATAAGATTATAGAATGCAAAGATTATTAGATATATATTAGGGTCAAACTACTATTGAAAGGGGTTGTTCATGTTTAAACTAACTTTTAGTGTGATGTATAGAGTGATATTTTGAGTCAATTTGCAATTGGTTTTCTTTTATTATTTGTGATTTGAGTTTAGCTGTTATTCAGCAGCCCTCCAGTTTGCAATTTCAGGGATCTGGTTGCTAGGGTCCAAATTACCCTAGCAGCCATGCATAGAATTGAATGAGAGACTGGAATATGAATAGGAGTGGGCCTAAATAGAAAGATGCGTAATAAAAAGTAGCAATAACAATATATCTGTAGCCTTACAGACCATTTGTTTTTTATATGGTGTAAGTGACCCCCATTTGAAAGCTGGAAAGAGTCAGAAGAAAAAGACATAATTGAAAAACTATAAAAAAAAAAAAAAAATACCAGCAGAAAAGTTGCTTAGAATTGGCCATTCTATAACATACTAAAAGTTAATTTAAAAGTGAACCACCCATTTAATAAAGAACTTTATCATACCAAGAAATAGTTCATTTGCTGGTGGTGGACAAATGATGTAAAGTGTAAATAATCAATTTTAATTGATGGTGTTACTGTCCCTTTAAGTAATGCGATCGGTGTTAATATAAGTTCATAAAAATCTCTATGAACGGATTTTCTGCCTTTGAAAATCGAAGCCCCTATCAAATGACTTTGAAAATGACATGATACAATTGGCATTGATTTTTTTTCTTCAGAATTTTTGCAGCCATGCTCTCTATCTTGATGTGGATAATAAGGTTTGAGTGCCAAGCACGCTGCTTTAGTTAACAAAGAATTTAACACAAACGCTTCCTTTGGCAGGAAGACTCATGGGCTGCCAAGTAGAAAATTTCAGTAGCCTAAGGCTGCTGTTAAGTTCAATTCCTGCTTGTAAGATCAGGTGGCACAACCGATTATGCTATTTCCCGAGACAAGAATGTTACAAGTTTTATTGAAAGAAAATTAAACTTTCTATAAGGAATGTCTGATGGTTTATGCTGGATATTTTGTACAAGTTTCTACTGAGTAGGTATGAAAATATTTATTTTTGGTTCGAAAGCACTTGAATCTATGTTCAACTTCGCATACAACAAATCATAAGTCACTAAAAATGGAGAGCTCAACTCCCAGAAAAAACACTGTTGTTGTGTCAGGTGCTAAACCAGAAGACCCAATCCTGTCCTAGGGTCACATCAATACATCGAAAAAATGTGGCTTGATAAAGGGCCTGGTGGGCTCGAAACGTTGCCTTTTTGAATGCTATGGGCTAAATAAACTCTGCATTTGAGCACTTTTGCAAATTTAACAGTGTGCTGCTGGATTTTTTCAAGATACAACAAAACATAAAACACACTTATAGTTTTAATACATTATGTTAAAAAGCTATGTATTGCCAGTTAGTCTCTGTATAACAGGTTTTCAGACAAATAATTTTACCAAAGTCTTGGTTCCCAGCAAAGACAGGTCTGTGAATCAGATGGCTTGTTTTTCATTGTTTCAAAAGTCTGAGCCACCAGGGCAGAGAATAGAAAGGGATAAACACTACACTGTATTTTCAATAGCAATTCATATACAAATGTCTTAAAAACCATAAAAAATATCTAATGAATGTGTATTACAAAGTTGCTTGGAATTAGGTTTTCTTTTATTAGGCAAAAAATTTTTTGTGGGTTGACATTCCCTTTAAAGTTAGATGTACATATGCAAATGCATCACATGCTTGAACTTGATCGGCATTTTCAGATATAAAGGCCTATTCCACTAACAGCATTGGGCATTGTCTAGAGCAGCAGTCCCAGATCTTTTTTTTTTTGCACCACGGACCAGTTTCAAGCAAGATAATTCTTACGAGGACGGGGGGTGGAAGGCGGCGATGGGGGGGGGATGTAGATGTGTGGGTGCATTTTAGGCTTACCAAAAAAAACTGTCCAAACAGTATTTTGTTCCTTATCACAAGCTTCCTGGGCTTCGCACAGATGTTATCAGGCAATGGTGCGTCAGGAGCTGGGATTGCAGACAATAAGGGCTATTGTCTTTGCAGCTATTATAGACTGCAGCTAGGACCAGAGGTGGCCCAGTTCAGCAAAGCCACGGCCCGGTGGTTGGAGATCCCTGGTGTAAAGGGAACCCCCCTCCGGGAATCCAATGCTGTAATGCTATTACCTTCCAATGCACTTTGGGGATGGAGAAACATGTCCCACTGTTAAAAAAAGAATTATTTAATACAAGTGTTAACTGTGTGCAAAATGACCAGCTTTATAGAGCTATTGATATTAATGTGCTTGAAAGCAGTATCCATGCATTGCCAGAGAGTTGTTCTAAAAATGCATTGATATCTGTAATACTTTTCTGTTCTTTATTACAGGGCTGAAATATTCATATTTAATCGAGACGAGTCAAAACGACTTGCGTAACATTGGGATTTACAATTTGGTAAGTAGAATATAATTATTGTTATACATTTTTATACTTGGTTTTACATTTTTTCTATGAATTATGTAAAATACAGAAGCAAAACCTACTCCAAATTGCTTTCTATGACTACATTCGGGCTGTATTTAGCTCCTTAGCCACTTGGAATGGCCTTCAGCGATTACACCACCCTTACATCATGAGATTTGATGGCATTTAACAAGAAATACAGTGGAATATTATCACTTACAAACATTTGTGCATGCATCTTCTTCCAATATTTAATTTTTAAAAAAAGGGGGGGTGATTATTAAATCAGATTTGGCTTGAATTCAGTATTTTATTAAACGGGCTTCTTACTATACATTTATTATTATTTTCCTGGGCTAATTCTTATTGCAAGTTTAATCTGTCATGGTTATCATATCATGTTTATCAATGGTTTTGAGGTTGTATGTAAAAATGATGTGCTGCAATATTTTATTACTTAACACCTTTCTTCCACCAAAGCATAAGTTCTTAATGTGCTTCTGGATGGTCTCACTGTCTTTCCAATTTGGTGTCAGAGCTAATGAGAAGTGTATTTGTAGGTGGGTTTGTAGATACTGCAAATGTTTAATAGCTTGGCGGTGCTGTATAAAGTGACAGCCAACTTGGCGTGTGTCAGAGAGTGCCCCACATACCATGTCAGGTAGAAATGAAAAGACAGATCTATTTATGGCTTATTTGAGCTACAGTATAAGGTAAAGGATATATTAGAAAATAAGGGATAGCATTATTTTTAATTGCAATTTTTTTTAAATGTAATTATGTTAACTAGGATCACAATATATCTATAATTTTGTAATTAAATTATAATATTTTATCATTATTATTCACTGCCTTAAAAAATACAAGTCAAATGTTATTCAACGCTTTTTTGATGAAGGTGCTCAGTCTGTGTGTTATGCTTTTTAATATTACAAAACCTAGCCTGAACCAACATACAGGAATGAAAATTGATCATGTATTTGTACATTTTGGTCCTATAATAAAAAGGTTCAGTTGGAGTGACTAATTTTTAAAATGAACAGTCTTAAAAACTTCTCGTTTCATCAAAAATCATTTAGAATCTATATGAAAGACAATGAACCATGAAGCAGAATGGTCCGGTCAATAATCATATAAAGTTTTTTAATAATTTGGATCATTCCCACCTTCAATCCCAACTTGAATCTTTGCAGGGAGTGGCATAACCAGGTGGTTAGTACAGAGCTACTTTGCAACCTGCACATGGAAGCCCATCTGAATGACATGCAAGTTGGAGAATGGATAGGGGTTGTCTACCTTCTTTGGGGGGGATGTAATAAAAGTCACAAAGAGCAAAACAATTCGCAATAATCCATATCTCGCAATGTAATATTGTTCCTTAAACTGATATTTCATTGCAAATTTGAATTGTGCATTGCAAATTTTAATTGCGCCCTCTTAAGAAGTGCTTGAAAGTGTCATAATCTTTTGGAGCAAACATAACTTTTTCAGTAAGAAGTTTACTGCACATTGGCGCAAATTATAAAATTCGAAAACGTTCTTCCACTGTCGGAAGTGGCCTCTAAACAGTTTCCAAGTACGCAAAAGCAATAATAAATTTGGCCAAAGCAAAATTTGTTCACGCAGATGCATAACTTTTTGCATTTTATTACATTCCCCCGTTTGTCTTTCAAGTCCATCATTATTACAGCACTTCTGAATGCAAACAGCACTTTATTCATTCTGTAACCTACCTGTGCCACAAGTTACTGATGACAGAGCAGAATGTATGAAAAACATTACAGCTTGCTCCTATTTAAGACATTTTGCACCATACCTCACCATCAGACAATGAGCCTTTGCATGTTTTCTTTTTGGTTACACACAGTAGCATTACCAAACCTGCAAAAACTATCCAAGTGCTCAGGTTATAAAAAACCATATTATTATCAATATAATGAATCAGTAATGCAAAAAGGCAGTTCTACTGTGTTTGCTATTTGAAAAAGGTTTTTTTTAAACATTAATAGACAATAATTATGCTCTAAATATATTCCAATTCCCTTCTGGGTCATGAATGGATGGAGCAGCAATGAAATAAGGAAAATATATAATTTTTTCTCAAGAAGGAAGATAATTGTATGGATTCATTAATTCCAACAGGGGACCTAGTCTCTAAAGACTATACCTAAAATAATTCTGTGCAAGACAAGTCATTAGTTATGTCTTCTGCTTTATCAATTCGCTAAATAATATCCATGGGAATATTACCATGTGTCTTAAAGAAACATTATTGTTGTAAGGCACACTTATTTGTGAAACAACAAGCATTCACAGATATAACCATGCATTTTCAGGCCTTTATTTTGATACAGGATCCACATATGTTGTTTTTCTTTGGAGTGTCAGGGACATAACATGGTGTTTGCACAATGGGCGTCTCCAGAGCAGAGAAGTGAAAGATACTCTTTCACTAAAAAAAGTTTATTCAATTTCAATGTATGCAATAAGAATGTAATCCTTATATTCGTTAATGTTATCTGGTGCTTTGTCATTTTTTAACATTAAAGGGGAACAAAGGCATGTCTAAATAAACTAATAAAAGCCATTAAGAAGTTTTCCAAGGTAGTCCAACTCAAACTGCTATAGCAATGTTTTACCTTTTCAACAGTTTTATTAATTTCAACAGTATTGACTTATAACGTGATATCATATGACATATAATGCATAATGTACATTTTGTATTACATTGTGTAATTTATATAAACAAAAATGTGGGAAAAAGTAAGAAAATCCGTGTGTGTGTGTGTGTGTGTATATATAAAGTGGTGTGAAAAACTATTTGCCCCCTTCCTGATTTCTTATTCTTTTGCATGTTTGTCACACAAAATGTTTCTGATCATCAAACACATTTAGCTATTAGTCAAAGATAACACAAGTAAACACAAAATGCAGTTTTTAAATGAGGGTTTTTATTATTTAGGGAGAAAAGAAATCCAAATCTACATTTTCATGTGTGAAAAAGTAATTGCCCCCTGAACCTAATAACTGGTTGGGCCACCCTTAGCAGCAATAACTGCAATCAAGTGTTTGCGATAACTTGCAACGAGTCTTTTACAGCGCTCTGGAGGAATTTTGGCCCACTCATCTTTGCAGAATTGTTGTAATTCAGCTTTATTTGAGGGTTTTCTAGCATGAACCACCTTTTTAAGGTCATGCCACAACATCTCAATAGGATTCAGGTCAGGACTTTGACTAGGCCACTCCAAAGTCTTCATTTTGTTTTTCTTCAGCCATTCAGAGGTGGATTTGCTGGTGTGTTTTGGGTCATTGTCCTGCTGCAGCACCCAAGATCGCTTCAGCTTGAGTTGACGAACAGATGGCCGGACATTCTCCTTCAGGATTTTTTGGTAGACAGTAGAATTCATGGTTCCATCTATCACAGCAAGTCTTCCAGGTCCTGAAGCAGCAAAACAACCCCAGACCATCACACTACCACCACCATATTTTACTGTTGGTATGATGTTCTTTTTCTGAAATGCTGTGTTACTTTTACGCCAGATGTAACGGGACGCGCACCTTCCAAAAAGTTCAACTTTTGTCTCGTCGGTCCACAAGGTATTTTCCCAAAAGTCTTGGCAATCATTGAGATGTTTTTTAGCAAAATTGAGACAAGCCTTAATGTTCTTTTTGCTTAAAAGTGGTTTGCGCCTTGGAAATCTGCCATGCAGGCCATTTTTGCCCAGTCTCTTTCTTATGGTGGAGTCGTGAACACTGACCTTAATTGAGGCAAGTGAGGCCTGCAGTTCTTTAGATGTTGTCCTGGGGTCTTTTGTGGCCTCTCGGATGAGTTGTCTCTGCGCTCTTGGGGTAATTTTGGTCAGCCGGCCACTCCTGGGAAGGTTCACCACTGGTCCATGTTTTTGCCATTTGTGGATAATGGCTCTCACTGTGGTTCGCTGGAGTCCCAAAGCTTTAGAAATGGCTTTATAACCTTTGAAATTGAACTCAGGTGTGATAAACCACAGTTAAGTTATTTTTTAACAAGGGGGCAATCACTTTTTCACACAGGCCCATGTAGATTTGGAGTTTTTTTTCTCCCTTAATAACGTAAACCTTCATTTAAAAACTGCATTTTGTGTTCAATTACGTTATCTTTGACTAATAGTTAACGTTTTTTGATGTTGATGAACAGAAACATTTAAGTGTGACAAACATGCAAAAGAATAAGAAATCAGGAAGGGGGCAAATAGTTTTTCACACCACTGTGTGTGTGTGTATATATATATATATATATATATATATATATATATATATATATATATAAATATATATATGTGTGTGTGTGTGTGTGTGTGTGTATCTATATGCATATAGCCGCATTTTTTTAAAATAAAGTGGGGGAAAAAAACTTTATATGTAATGCACTTTTTCCATATAAATAAGGAATATTGTCTCCTCAAAGCCAGCTGCATTGTTGAGCTGAGCAGCCACAATTTAACATTTTTATTTTCTTTTTTAATTTTAAAATTCAGGTGAAGGGCTTTTTTTCTTTTTTTATATGGAGACATATACCTTGACAGCGTGGCTTCAGTGTGCATACCTGTATGTATGCATGCATACTATGGCTTATTTACTTACATATGCAGATCTTAACTGTAGGGTTGGATCCAATGGCTCAATGCAACACATTACATCACTCCAGAAATGTTTAAAGGGATACTGTCATGGGGAAAAAAATGTTTTCAAAATGAATCCATTAATAGTGCTGCTCCAGCAGAATTCTGCACTGAAATCCATTTCTCAAAAGAGCAAACAGATTTTTTTATATTCAATTTTGAAATCTGACATGGGGCTAGATATTTTGTCAATTTCCCAGCTGCCCCTGGTCATGTGACTTGTGCCTGCACTTTACGAGAGAAATGCTTTCTGGCAGGCTGCTGTTTTTCCTTCTCAATGTAACTGAATGTGTCTCAGTGAGACATGGGTTTTTACTATTGAGTGTTGTTCTTAGATCTACCAGGCAGCTGTTATTTTGGGTTACCTTCCCATTGTTCTTTTGTTTGGCTGTTGGGGGGAAAAGGGAGGGGTAATAGCACTCCAACTTGCAGTACAGCAGTAAAGAGTGATTGAAGTTTATCAGAGCAAAAGTCACATGACTTGGGGCAGCTGGGAAATTGACAATATGTCTAGCCCCATGTCAGTTTTCAAAATTGAATATAAAAGAATCTGGTTGTTCTTTTGAGAGATGGATTTCAGTGCAGCATTCTGCTGGAGCAGCACTATTAACTGATTCATTTTGAAAAAAACATTTTTCCCCATGACAATATCCCTTTAAGTTTTGTCTCAAACCTAACTGATGGACAGTGTTTAGTAGTGTCTAAAGTATCTGAACTTGAGTAATACTGAAAAAGTTCCAACACTCATCTGAGTAATCTTGACAGAGCTATATAAATAAATGATTATGATGATGATGATCTTCAGTTCAGCTGATTTGGTGTTGATCCTCTGCCATTATAAACCCTCTAGGGGTAAGACATTCACCAAAATATAATTACAGTGATTCCATTAAACACATTTGCTCTATTTTTATAGTTTTTTAAAACTTTTTCGGTCCCTAATCCTGCCCTTGCTTGGGCCAGCCCATTTACTGTTTAAGATACTAGGGGAGTGCCAAACTGTGTACTCTATTAATGTCTTTATGGATTTTGGTCACATTACTGCTTTGTTTTGTTTCTATCATAAGGTTTAATCTATTACATCTGACTTATTGGTATGGTGATAACACTTTTAAGGACAAACTCCTTTGTAGTTTTGGTGCTAATGGTAACTAAATGTCTTCATATATGTCAATATATAAAGTATTGAAAGGAGTGATACAATTCTGTGAACTCTAAAATGTCATTCAGTAATGACTACAGATGCAGAACAAACATAGATTCTTTAATTCTTAAGCATCATTGGCTCTCAATGTTTTTCTTTTTTTTCTGTTCGGTTTTGGAGAAGTTAATGGTTTGTTTATTCCTTAATATCACTGGACAGCTGTAGTATTTCTGAATGTTCTGAATTAAGTGAACTTATGTGCTTTCATCTAGCAGTAGGCAGCAAAGAAGCATGCTTAATGCTGCTTTTAAATTAAATAGTAATATAATTGATTGTTGATAAGAACCTTTAAAATTCATTTTCTGGTTGAATTGTAGATTGTTTAACCAGCATTTCTTTGCCTATTAAACTAATTCACTGATGTTGTGCTTATTGTATCTGTAAAAGACCTTTTGTTTTGCAATTAATTAGCTGACACAGTTTAACCTAAATTTAAAACAATATAGCAAATCCTAAATATTTCGTAGAGAAAAATTGTGAGAATAGAAATATGACCAAATCCCTGCAAAACAGAATTCCACTCTCTTCCCTTTTAGGGTATATGCTGGCCCACTAATAGCAATAGCCACACCTTTTACCCGTCTTACAGAGATTGACTAAGCCATATGGAAATTGCAAAGTCCTTTTAATTACAAGGCAGCCTCTTGGCCTTATGTTATGTCTAATGATGATTATTTTCCCTTTTTCTCTTTTACGTTTCAATTTTTGATATTTTCACTTTGCATTGTGTATTATGTACTCCTCAATTAAGTCAACCAATATATTTCTATATTTTCTTCGGGGGGGGGGGGGTGTCTAAACAATCCTGGGATTCTAGTGGTTTTTTTTTTTTTGAAGTCTTGATTAGCACACCAGGTAGCATGGCCTATTTGTTTCCCATTGGCTTCTTCTCTTTTAAATACTCTGTATGTAATATTCAATGTTTAGCCTATGACTAAGTGTCCCTGGTAGACACAAAACAAGCCAGGCCTTTGTTCTTAATTATGGACAATAAAATGTTAGCTTTTTAACCTTTTACAATCTGACTCCGATCTTACTACTGTGAGAGTCCAGGCTTGTGTCAGCCTCCTTTGATGTTTCCTCGTGTTTGCACCCTTTGCTGAAGGTCTGGGGCGTTTGCACCCGGCCCACCGTGCATAGCAATAGTTACATAGTTACATAGTTAAATTGGGTTGAAAAAAAGACAAAGTCCATCAAGTTCAACCCCTCCAAATGAAAACCCATCATCCATACACACACCCCTCCCTACTTTTAATTAAAATTCTTTATACCCATACCTATACTAACTATAGAGTTTAGTATCACAATAGCCTTGGATATTATGTCTGTCCAAAAAATCATCCAAGCCATTCTTAAAGGCATTAACTGAATCAGCCATCACAACATCACCCGGCAGTGCATTCCACAACCTCACTGTCCTGACTGTGAAGAACCCTCTACGTTGCTTCAAATGAAAGTTCTTTTCTTCTAAAGAATAAGCTCACTCTACATATTCATAATACTGCACATACTGGTTACATATTTGTATATCCTTTTAATTACTGCATTCTCTAAAAGCAGTAAGCACAGCACTGCCAACAAGAGTATACACACATAAGCATGTTAGCATAAGCATATTAGTTGGCTACTTCACTCTGTAAGGGCCATTGCACGTATAGCATTTTGATCACAATTTCTTGTGATTGGTGATCAAAATGCTGCCATTCAACTCCTGATTACTCTTCACTCCTTGTGCACATACAACATTTTGATTACCGATCCTTATGATTGGCGATCAAAATACTGCCACTTAAGTCTTTATTAAAATTCATTCAGTTGAATGAACCGTTCGCTTTAAGTGCTAGAGTAGCAGCAGGTGCAGACCAGCTTCTTCTGAACCAATTGAATAGATTTCAAGAGATTGTGATGTATCTGATCAGGACATGCTGGTGACATCTCATTGTGATGGGAGTTGCAACTAATGTGCACAAGTGGGTTATGTGATCTCTTATCCATGCACCTATTTATAAAGTGCCAACATGTTCAGCAAAATACAATATGTATAACTAACATAACCTACAGAAATACAAACATTGCCTTGTATCTGATGGGAACTAATAAATCCATGTTGGTGTTTAAAGTTTTTAGGAGACTTAAGATCCATATTACAGAAACTTACAGAAATGTTTTCGCCTTGCATCAGGACATTGTCATGGAAAAATAATAAAAAGTAACATTACACTTTGAAATGCAATGCCAATATCGGAGATGAAGACGACGTATGCACTTGTGACATGCAGCACACAATTTGGTGGATTGAGTAGAATATGGGTCACTAGAACAGTTTTCAAATTGGTTATAGTGACCAGTTCAGGGGAAGAAGAATAACGCATAACTGTATCTAAAATGGTTATGTGCTGAGATAATGAACAACGGTTCTACCTTTTAGTTGGCGCTCTGGATCTCTTTTAGCTGACATACAGATCCCATAACTAGACCAGGTTCCCTTATTCTAGCTGCCATCTGTTCCATCCTCCTCATGTAGTTTAGCTAGAGCTTGAGACAGAGGGTGGCTCGGGATCTTTCTAATGCTGGGCAGTTGAAAGTGTAAATGTAAGAATGTTGTTTTTTACTTTCTGGTCCGTTCTGGTATGACACAATGGTTTTCCCACAAGTGCATTTAAGGTGTCCGATTGTATCATCTTAAGCAATATTTTAGAAAATATGTCTTTAAGATGAGAAAGTATATATTATTAGCCTGGAGCTAAAAATTATGGTCTATTGCAAAAAAAAAAAAGGTTTTGCAAGCTATGGGTCTTATCTTAGTGCATTGTTCTGTTACTTGTACTTGTGCAGGCAAGGGTCAAACCAGGAAGTCAATCAGAAGGGTTAAGCAGAAGAAGTAGTCGGTATTCAAGCAAGGGTCAGGATCCAGAGGTCAGAATAGTCAAAAGCCAGGCAGGGGTCACAACAGGAATCAAACAGGTTCAAAACAGGTTTAGCAAAAGCTCAGAAAGCACCAGGAACAAACTCCTATCATGGGCAATGAACCGGAAGCTAAAATCCCTTTTGTATCATTTGAATTTCTCGCCTCTGAGCGCTGATGTCCTCACGCCAGCGCGTCCACGTCTATAAGGAAGACGAGACGCGGGTGCGCGTGCCTTAAGGAGCCACAACAGTGCAAGAAAAAGAGCGGCACGGGGGGCGTCCCCGCCACAGCCCTAGACCATCAGGGTGAGTTCTTTTTATCACACTTAGTTATCATACTGATTATGTGACCACATAAGATTATGATCTGCATGGCAGGTAACACAGCAACAACCAGGTTGTAGGTAGAGTACATCTACATTGACTCTTGGCATAGACATACTTTGGGTACTCATGCACACACTGGAGAGTAGGCCAGAACAAGTGAGCTATTTTGCCAAGGTGCACTTAACCATAATTTCAAGAATAATAGATTTTCATGATATGGTCCAGAATGGCTTACAAAATGAAAGGTGTTTCTAAATAAAATATCATATTAGAACTGATGTTAAATTATTAAAAGTGCATTCTGTGTAAAAAATAACTTATAAAAGCATTTCATTTCCCTTGTGTGACTAACCCTTCAAGCATTTCACTAAGTAACTGGTTATTCAAAATATTTACGTGTGATGGTGGTACCACATGTTGGAGAATCTAAGAAAAATGAGGGATCTATAATTAAATGGCTGTGTGCAAGCAATCAAAGGGGGTCGATTACTAAGCATATTGGTGTTATTGGTGTTTGGCAGCAATTTGTATTGAGTATTGAATGTACAGTATATATCCAGATTTCACTTGTTATCAAACCATTTATTTCTATGTACTTAATTATAGAAATAGCATTTTTTGCCATGCATCAGAACAATTTTCATGCCTTGCTTAATTCCTAATGTAAATTAGTAGGAACATTGGTTATCCATTTGAGAAATTGAGTTGGTTTAAAAATAAAATGCACTTATGGCGTGTGGTGCTTTGTGTATCATCCAGGGAGTGTTTTTCTGTTTATCTGTCACTTACATTAGAAGAAGCAGCCACTGGCTGCAGGTGACATTAAATATTAATGGTTAACCTCAATTTCTTTACTGACCAGGCATGGAGCAGAAAGTTCCTCTGCAACTGTATTTAAAAAAAAATGTGACGTGTTAGAAAGCAGAATTGAGCTTAACATTTCTGCTTGGTTCCTCTGTTCTAAGGTCTTATAGTAATGGCAAGACCGAATCATTCATAACACATCGGAGATGTCACTTTCAAATCAGAAGGCTGCTTACCAAAAGAAAACACATTTAAATATTAATCTGTATCAGTGTCACAATACTTAAGTCTTGTCATCGAACTGTCTTTTATTCAGCCTTTGGAACCAGAGTATTAGGCTGATACAAATTACCCCCCAGTCTTATTTTATGTGTTAACATATTGCCAATGTTTTTGTTTTAATTCATGCCACAGTGCATTTTTGCTTTATTATAGAAAACAAAAATGTTAGGTTTACAAGTTACAGTTGACTTTGTGCTTGTGTGCGCTGGCTCCCTTTACATATCCTTCTGATTTGCATGGGAAAGCATGAGATGTGTTTGTACATGACCTGATCTTTTACAAGGGGAATCCCACCTCAAATAACGTGACTGGAACCGTTCAGTGTAAATAAAAACTGGGTAAATACTGTAGATAAGCAAAATAAAAAAAATATTAGCCTAAAATGTAATGTAGAAAGGCTGGAATGACTGTATAACAGAACAGAACACAACTTTCTGCTTTGCAGCTCTCTAACTCTGAGTTAGTCAGTGACTTGAAGGGGGGAGGTGCATGGGACATAACTGTTCAGTGAGTTTGCAAGTGACCCTAAGCATGCAGCTCAGATTCAGAGGAAAACAGTTATGACCGATGTGCCCCCCCCCCAAAGTCACTGACTGGCAGGCCGAACTGGCAATCTGTGGGTTGTGGCAAATGCCAGAGGGGCTGCTGAACGGCTCTATAGAAGTTACCATATAGTGGGCTGGTAGGAGGCAGTTTGGACTGGTAGGAGGCTGTTTGGGCCTCTGTGTACTTGGAATGACGGGGCCTATTTTGACTCCCAGTCCAGGCCTGGTAACCAATCAGTGGAAACCAAGGAAGCTACAAAGAAGGAGGTAGTGTGCTGGCTATCATGCTAGACATGCAGTCACTCCAGCCTGTAAACATTAGATTTTTGGATAACTAACTATTTTAGAAACATTTTTTATTTTGCACAGATCTATTTAGCAAGTTTTTATTTTCATACTGGACAATTCTTTTAGCAGCAAGCAGTTTAACCTCTAATGAGATCCATTAAGGTATGAACAATGACCTCTGAGCATTATTATACGTTGTTTTTAAACATGTTGAAAAATCTTTAGACTGAACCAACACAATACATGTTACGTGTTTGAAACAATTTTCATTGTGTCTTTTTTTTCATTGGGTGGTGGTGGAATATTTTCAGACATAAGGGTAATTACAGCATAGATATCAATATGCAAAGTGCCAGTTCCAATGATAAACAAACTAGGGAGTGGGAAAGGACACATTCCCTATGGCAGGTAGTAAGGACAGGGCTGACTTGCACCCCCTGATGCCACACCAAGTCTGGACTGAGAATCAAAATAGGCACTGGCATTTTAGTTGCACAGAGGCCCAAACAGCCCTCCCCAATTAACCCAATAAATAGTGACTGTCTATGGCAACTTATAGCAGCCTCTCTGGCATTTGCCAAAACCAACAGATCTAGGTCTGTGCCACACATTGTCATACCCCACAGACAGAAATACTACCTGCAAGAGTGTACCCCATAGTGTTCTTGCACTTCTACCTCGGGAAAACCTAATGAACCACTACAGAGGACATCAAGGTTTAACTCATCTAAGGTCAATAAATTTTGCATTCTTCAAGAACAGCTTTATGCTTACATTTTTCCTTTGCCTTTTTGCTTCTTGTATTATTCCACTCAGCATTTTAATTGTATTCATATAGTTCTACAGCTACTCTTGCATTCAAGTGAAAATACTGGTAGGTACAAATGTGCATTATTTCACATAAATGGTACAATTATGCTATCATCTCTGAATAGCTCTTTAATACAGTTCATGTCCGAGGGGAACAGAAGTAAAACATTACGATTAGTGGTTCTCATATTCCAACAATGTAAAGGAGAAAAAAATGCAATGTTGAAGTAAATAATGGATGACAAAGAAATATTTATTTCTTATTAAGTAGCTGTAACCATGGTAAGAATAACAGGCGGTGGGTGTGCATTAGGCAGTGAAAGCCCTTAAATTTGGATGCTAATTATAAGCACAAGGACAATTGCCTCCCACATACTTAACTGTTATTCTGTTTTTTTTTTTTCTCTGAGATCTTCAAACACTACATATGGCTTTTGTTTAACACTGGGTGTTTTCAGTGATGTATTAGACACTTGCCTTGAGCTTGTAAGTAAACTGACAAGCCAGGAAGATGCAGAATAAACACATTGCCAAAGATTCTGGATATATTTGTCAGTGACCCAAATTTTGTAGTTTTCTTCTGCATTTTAATTATTTTAAAGTATTAAACTGTTTGTACAAAAAATTATATAATGAAAAGGACTGGAGAGCCTTCCAGTGTGAATAAATGTAGTTCTTAATTAGCACTACATGTTTTGGACCTCAGGGGTCCTTCCTCTGGTGCAACTTTTTATTATATATGATAACTGCTGTGGAGATGGCTACTCTACTAAACTGTTGAAGAGCCTGACTATAAGTCTTTTGGAGGATCGGTTGATTGTTGTCCAGAAAATTGCATACCAAGCCAGCACCACTGTATATGTGGAATTACTAATTTGAATACTTGGCCAACACCACAAGTTGTAGTTTAACAAACATTCATAGGGTTATACTGTAAGATTTGTGCCGTATAGGATTTAAAACAAAACAATTATTCAATCAACATGTTTTTTCTATCTAGTGTGTAAAAAAAAAAAAAAAGTTTTTTTTTAAAGCAAGGTTATTTTTATTGCTATAGCCTGTCAAATCTGCCGTGGTATGTGTAGACATCTTTTATTTAAACAAAGGCCATGTACAATTTTAGATGATACAGATCAGTTTTTTGCATCTGAAAGAGTATTTTTACTGAAGGATTCCTCTTTTTGAATGTAATTCAAGAATCTCTTAAAGCTATATGCTTCTGAATTTTCTTGTGTGTTAAATAATGAACTTTGCTTTGTTCTTCTCTGGAGGACAGCAGACATAATGCCTATATGCCAGGGGCCTTAAATTGCTATTAAAACTTTACTTTTTTTCTGAAATGGAGGTGTGGTTGGAGCTGTCTACTGAAATGTCTTCTACATAGGTATTTTTGCAGTTATTTTTTAAGAGTGGTCAAATTCATGTGCAAGCTTTACAATGGTTGCTTTAGAAAGTCCAATAAATATAAATTGTGTTGTTTCATAAGTAGCTGCAAACTGATTTGAGCCACGTGAATAGTTAATTTTGTGGAATGTTGGCAGAAAAGCTGCATTTTAGGGAAAAAAATAAATAAGGTGGTTGGGGTCCAAATTTTGCACTTATTATTGCATGCCTGAACAAACCCATATCTGTTTGATCCATTATTTATTAAATTTTTAGATCCTGTGTATCCTATTTGTGTTTTTAAAGGGCATAACACAGATCACCCCTCATTCTTTTTAAAACATTAATAAATACCTATCAATATCATTTTGATGCCTTGCAGGTTGATAAAAATGTCTTTTTCTTTTTCTTCATTGTAGAGCTTTAGCTGGTGAGCAGGCTTCATGGTTTTTAGTAACTTGTAATTTAAGATCAGTTATTAGGTGTGTTTCTGCATTTTATATATTGTTCCCAGATGCTGCTGTATTAGTTTTTATCACTGCATATTTTATGAAATGTCAGCCTTCTGTTGACTGTTCACGCAGCATTGTTAGTGATCAAAGCCACAACATAAAGGGGAAGAATCTAAACAGTTAGCTTATCTTTGTCCTTCACCGTGACATAAATAAAATTGCTTCAGCATTAAAGAGAGGAAATTTTTTGACAAAATCTTTGTGCCGTTATATTTTTGTTTGTTTTACCAGAAAACTGTAGATTCATAAACTTGTGGGAAATATATATATATATTTATAGGACTGCAGTTAAAAGGTAAAAGAAAAGAAAATGCATTCCATACCTGTCAGTGTATGAATATGTAAAAACAGACTTAAAGAGACTGTCAGTTCTAGCACTGAGTTTTATTTGTCTAAACTAGACACATACACACTTTAGTGCTCATATAGTGATATACACATAATTTTTACAATTATATTTTGCTGCTTATTTTTTGAGATGAGGCTCTTTTGAGCCAATATGTTGTATATGGATATGCTATTAGGTATATTATAAGGCTGATAGTAATCTACAGGTTAATTGCTTGTATACAACAAAGTGCAATATGAATCGATCCCTAGTAGCCTGGGGGTCTTCATATACTATAATGTAATGGGCAGTCTGACAGTGTTCAAGTCTTTGACTGTACTTCAAATGTGGAACTATCTCTGTTAAATGTGTATTTCCTCACAATATTAGTGTTGAGTAAATTTGGGTGATAGGTTCAATCCTACAACCAATATTGATTGTTGGGTTTTCATGAATAATAGTTGTCAATCCTGGTGGCACAGGAAGGAAGGAAGCACAGACCTCTGGCGTACAGCCTGAACAATTTCAACAGGAGGAAGTGAAGAGGAGCTGTGACTTTTTTCACTTCCTCATCTGCAGATAGACCATATTCTACAATATATGGTTCTCAGAAAGGGAAGTTTCTCAATATTCCCAGTGTCCTGAGTGTCCCGCTGGCCCAGTCTGACCCTGCACACTAGTTGAAAGTAGTTTACTATAGTATTGAAGCATGTGCACCCATAGTAGCAGTTACTGAGCCTGCTATGGTTATCTTGAAGATAAGTTGTCCTTATACATAGTCAGTCTGAGTTATTCCAGAGGTCAGAAGCATAACTACTCAAAAATCGATTATTTTTTTCATAGTTAGATCAATTTGTTTACACAGGAGTGGTCCACTTAAGTTAACTTTTTAGGGCTTTATTTTTCAAAGTCCAAGTTTTTCTCATTATAATGAAAAATAGTCCAACCAAACTAGAATCCACGACTGGACCTTATTTATTAATAAAAAAAAAACAAAACACAATTTAATTGGATCAGGGACAAACACGTAAAAATTGAGCGTAAAGCCGAATCATATGATTTTATTTTTCCCCGAATTGCTCAATTTTTTTTTTTACCTTTTTTATGAAAAGCCCAATTGTTTGGATTTTTGCCTTTTTTTTTTTTTTTTTGGGGTAATTCCAGTGCAGACCACAGAAACTTACAAATAGGATAGGGACTTCTCCTATTGACTTATATACAACCTCAGGAGGTCTGCTATGCCGGATTTTTAGATTCTGACTTTTTCCATCCTCGGAGTACAAAAAATTCTAGTTTTTTTTTTCTAACTAAGAATTCAGATTTTGTAGTAAAGAAAAACCTCACATTTTTTGGCATTCAGACTTTTAGATTATAACATTTTCAATTGGTATTTTTTTTTTATCATTTTTGAATTATTTGTCTTCTTCTGACTCCAGCTTTCAAATGGGGGTCACTGACCCCATATAAAAAAACAAATGCTTTGTCTGACTACATATGTATTGTTGTTGCTACTTTTTATTGCTATTTTTATCTTTTTAGACCATCCCCTTATTATATTCCAGTCTCCTTTTCAAATCAATGCATGGTTGCTAGGGTAATTAAGATCCTAGCAACCAGATTGTTGAAATTGAAAACTGGAGAGATGCTAAATAACTCAAAAAGCACAAATAATCAACATTAAAACCAATTGCAAATTTTCTCAAATTATCGCTTTGTACAGCACACTAAAAATGAACACAATTTTGAACAACCCCTTTAAGACAACTAAAATGGATGTCTGGGTGATTAATGTAATTTATATTCTGCTGGTATTGGTTCTTGAACATTTTTGAACTGAGCCAAAATAACTTACCTGTTATTTTAGAATTGCTCTCTTACACGTGATAACAGTGTAGGTCTATTCTGAGATTGTTCATGGGTGCTCTCTTGATCTGATTTACTGTTTCTGATGCTTGCCTGTCCTTGACCCTTGCTTATTTGTTGCCTGAACTGACCTTGCCTGATTACTGACTACTCGTCTGGATCCTGACACTGCACTGCGATGTCTGTTATTTTTTTGACCCTGTTCCACGACTACGCAAAAGTTGGCCATAGACGTGCAGATATGATCGTACGAATCTTTGTTTCGTACGATTTTTGGACTGTATGTGGAATGGTCCGTCATTTTTCGCGACTTGGTTATTGGCTGATTGGACAGGTTAGATGAGAACATTTTCTGTCGGCTACCGATAATATCTTTGCCATCAGATTTTGTCGGACATAACTTTGGTACGATTGCTGTCAGGGCAGAACATCTTCTGATCTGCTCTTTTACTACTTTATTTAATCTTAAATCTTTAATCTTAGTGGCTAGTCGGGAGATTGGGACGTCTGATCGTTCGGATATTGCAGGTATATCTGCACGTCTATGGCCAGCTTTACTCTTTCCCCGTTCCTCCTGTCACACATTCCAGTTCCCTCACCTTGGTTCTCTCATGGCGGCAAGTGATGGTCGAATCTGGCTAGTTTCGCTTCGCCAAAAATTTGCAAAATGACATTCGCTAAAATGCATTGAAGTCTATAGATGACGACGAATTGTGCGACAATTTGTTTTTTTTGTAACTTATTTTTTATTGCCATTTTTCAAGGTTTTGAAACAGTGTTCAAACTTTGTTCCATTTGTTACTTGCATGACAATAAAGTGAAGCAAAATTAGCTCCATCTAGTGCTAGGGCCTTTATGGCCTACATTCTGTACTATGTCAGCATTTACCTTTTATGCCTAAACCATATCATAATATGCTAAAAGTGTATAATTGGAACTCAAACTTAAAATTGAAAGTTAAAAATTGAAGCTCAGAATTCTGAATCTTGTACATATAGTTTGCTGTGTTATTCAGAATAATTACATTATTATAAATTAGAGTTAGGAGTAGTCTCAGTTTAGTGGGTCAGGGTGGATGCCATACCTTGTAGCTCCCATATAGACCAAATGTTGAGAAAATGTTCTGATTTATTTATAATATGGGCTATATTCGATTACTGTTCACTCTGTTGATGATTTTGCAGTGTGTAGGTATTATTAGACTTTTCCATTTAGCGGCAATAGCTAGCCGTGTGGCTGTCAGCACTACTTGGATTAATGCTTGTCCGCTTTTGCGTATTTTGGGTACTGGTTTGCCCAATATAAGTATGATAGGATCTGATGGCATTGGTTGGGATATCAGTTGACCTATAAGAACTATTACCACTCTCCATAAAGGCTGAATGAGTGGGCAGTCCCAAAAGACGTGTAATAAAGTGCCTTGAACCCCGCAGTTTGTGGGAATAGATTATGTAATCTTTCTGGGGTTTAATACCAAAAGGTTAGGATTTAATAGATATGTTCTTTTTGTCGTACAAAACCATGAGAGGAGCTTTGTCCCATATTTTGGGCCAGTCTTCAGCTGTAACTTGTTGTGGGAGAGCTTGCAGTGATGGTTTTTGGGGGGCCGTAAGTGGGTTGTAGATTTTTGTGACCCATCTGTGGTAGTCCATTGGCTGCCAAAGTCTCAAATGCCATAGGGTTCCTTTTGGCATTTATAGCATAAGGTTCCAGAAAGTGTCAAACCTGGAGATATTCAAAAAATCTGATTTTCACCTGTGACTGTCTCTCTTGGATAGTTTGCAGTGGTAATATTGTATAGGTCTGTGGATGGAGTAAGTCTCGTACCCTGAAGCAGTGAAACTTGGCCCATTTGGCATATAATAATGGTTCCGTTCCTGGTTGAAATGTTGGATTATTGAGAAATGTCATCATCAATGGTTTTGTAGAAACCAGATTATGCCTATGTCTGGTTTTAAGCCATATCAAATGCATGAGTTGCCAAAAGTGCGGTGGGAGGGCATCACACTGTCGTAGTAGGGTCCCATATGAGTGCATTTAAATGGCAGTCCTGTGCCAGTATGTTTTCTATATATCCCCATGTTGTAGAGGGGGTCCAATGTGACCATGCCAATAATTGTCTTAGATGAGCAACTTCAAAGTATTTTTGTAGATTAGGGGCTCCTAGGCCTCCTAGTCTGGGTGTCGACATCAGAACTGATTTTGCCATTCTATGACTCTGTTGAGCCCATATAAACTTATGAAATTGAGACTGTATCTCCTTAAATGCTGAGGGAGAGACAAACTGGGAGAGTCTCAAAGATATTTGGGTAGTAAATTCATCTTTATGGCAGCCACCCTGCCGAACCAAGAAATTGTATTCTGAGACCATTTCAAAAGTGAGGCTTTCGTTTGTTGTATAAGAGGTTTAGAATTAAGGTCATATAGTTGTCTATATGTAGTGTGTGTGCCCAGATAGGTTAGTGGTTGTACCTTCCATTTGACGTTAAAAGCAGATTTTAAAGCTTCTAATGACTCTTGTTTAGTATTCAAAGTCAGGGCTTCAGTCTTACCGAGGTTTAACTTATATCCAGATATTATGCTGTATCTGTCTTATTAGCTGATGAAGGTTTGGGAGAGAGATGAGTGGATTAGATAACATAAGTAGGACGTTGTCCTCAAATAAAGCTATTTTAAACTGAGATACGCCCACTCTGACTCCACTGATGTCTGGGTGATTTCATATGGCTGCTGCTAGCAGTTCAATGCTGAGGGTGTATAAAAGAGGCAAAGGGGCATCCCTGTCTTGTCCCATTAAAGATAGGCATAGGCTTTCGAGTTTGGCCAGGTAGTTTGAGATAGGTGAGGGGGTGCTGTATAGGTTAAAAAGGGCTGTTTGATATGGGCCTGCTAGATTGAGATGGCCTAGTAGGGAAAACAGGTAGATCAGACTGTACTCCTCGCCTCTGAAAAATCTCAATCAGATCTATGGTGCGTCTAGTATTATCCCCTGCCTGTCTGCCCATAATAAAACCCACTTTATCTCTAGCTATCAATCTTGGCAGAATGGGCGCAAGACGGTTGGCCAATATTTTTGAAAACAATATTAAATCTGAATTCAGAAGTGCTATGGGTCTATAGTCTGAGCAAAGTGTGGGGTATTTTGCCTGAATTAAAGAGCGGTAGGATGTCAAAGTTGAGACGGGAATTGAAGTACCCTGTACGTATTGATTGAAACGTTTTAACAAGTAGGGTGTTAATATATGCTGGTATAGTTTATAATATTTGTAAGGAAGGCCATCGGGGCCAGGTGTTTTGCAATTGGGCATATGTTTAAGGGTGTTTATCAGTTCCTCTATGGTGATATTTGTATTGAGCAAGACCAAATCTTCCTCTGAGAACTTTGGGAGATTGAGGCTGTTCACAAAGTTGGCAATTAGTTCTGTATGATGGCTGTGATGTGGAGATGGTTGGGGCAAGCCTATTTGTACTGGGTCAAAAGTCAGTTGGCCTGATGCAAGTGTAAGGGATGTAATTCTTGATTTGGCTTGCTGATCTTTCAATTTTCTGGCTAGCAGGGTGTGTTGTTTATCTGCTTTTTCGTAGAACAATTGTCTAGTCAAAAGAATTGCTTTTTCCCCTTGTCTGTGTTTTAAGGCAGTTCTTTTCTTAGTGTGCTAATCTGTTTTAATACTGATTCCATTCCTGTTAAGTTATATTGTGTTTCTGCATCTCTAAGTTTTCTATGTAGCAATGTAGTTTGTAGCCAAGGATTTTTTCTTGTCGGCTGTTAGAGCAATAAAATTACCCCTTATCGTGGCTTTATGAGCCTCCCAAAGGGTGGCGAGGGAATCAACAGAACCTTCATTGATCCTAAAATACTCTTTCAGATTATCTTCTATTTGGCTAAAAGCCTTTTGTATCATGCAAAAGCATTTCATTGAGATGCCAGTGGGTCTCATGGGGGAGGGGGAGTTTGAAGCAAATCTAAAGTTAGAGTTATAGGGGCATGGTCTGACCATGAGATGGGCAAAGTCTATGTCGAGAATTGCAATCGGAGAGAAGGGTGTGATCTAAAAAAGTAATCGATACGAGTGTGGTCCTTATGTACTGTAGAATAGAAAGAATATTGTTTTTCCGTAGGATGTTTGATTCACCAAGCTTAATATAATTGGGCCTCCCTCATGGTCTGTCTAAATGGTTTAGACATATTGTGAGCTGTCCGATCTAGGGGAGGTTGAGATCTATCTGACACTTGGTATATAAGGGGGATTGTTGCTGGTGTGCAACAAATTTTTGACATACCACAAACTTTTTCACCAATTAGAGTCTATGGGCATTCGCTGCAAAACTTGGCAAAAAAATTCGCTCGTCACTACTGGCGAAAGGTGGCTGTTATAGGCAGAATCATGAGCCGTGTCCGGCACCTTGGCGTTTGTTCTGTGTTGTGGGATACTGAACTTTTGCTAAAATGTCAGGGAAATGGATGGTATACATCACAGGGAAATACTGCTCTACTCATAACAGTGTCTGATTGAAACACCATGAGTGTGTATCTTTTTATATATTTATTTATTTTTGATGTGTTTCATTTTCTTATTTATAGAAGTTACTGTCTCATTTTACAGCATTAACCCCCTTGTCTGAGCAGCCTTTGCTTCTCATTATGGTTACCCACAACCTTCCTTTTATCCACTAACAATAATCTAAAGGAAGTGTAGACCAGCGACCTAATGAGTGTAGTCTAATGACTCTATGGACCTGATAAATAGAAGAGTAGTTATTGGAAATGTTTGATACAGAGAAAGCCACCTTTATTTCCTAATACCCTGTACAGAGTGATCACATTCACCTGTGCCTGTCAGGGAAAGGTATCTACCTCTGTCTTGCAGCAACAATGCTGAACGTAAACCCCTAATGAGGAACCAGAACCTGCGACATACAGTATCAGTGACACATATTGGTGCTGCTATCTTCTTTTTTTAATCCTTCTCCCATCATTGGGGATTAGATGGTGTAACTTCCCACTGTAAATTGCAGATTAGAGAGCATTGTTTTCTTGTATTGGTACTAAAGCATTGACATTGTTTTTAATCTGATAAAGTATGGCTTTAAATTCATGTTCCTTTAGTTGCAGGCAACAAATCTAACCCTGTGTTTGTTGGATTTATGAGGATAAATCCTGTTTGGCAATCTCGTAGATCCTCAAGAGAATAGTTAAACAGTGATTAATCATTGTTTCTTCACTGAGTGTGCAGAAAAGAATGGAAAAGCTGCATTTCACACCTCTGAAGCAATTAATCCCCATGATCTTAGCCAGCCTTGTCTTGTAGATAAGTCAGGATACAGAACTGTACCTAATTTATCAATGTATGCATGCCATAAAGTATAAAACACACTATTTATTTCATATCATTTATAGTCAAATGTAAAAAAAGTGACTTTTCCGTATCTGAGTGTTTCTTACATTACCTTCATATAAACTAAGTACCAGAGATTACAATGGGATTCCTGTTTATTGTGCACATCTGGTGCAGTCACTATGCATTTTCTCATTCACTTGCTGGCATTTTTAGTGATTGTGGCATAAATCATCTTGCTAATCAGAAACATAAGTGACGGCAAGTCATCTCCTTTTTTTGAACAATGGGAAAAAACATATGGCTTCTTAGACAGGACTTGGCTGTTACGCTATTTATGTGGCATTATACTCTGTATTTAGAATTTCATATTAATTGCAATGGTTTGATTGAAGACATACAGTGCCCAAGGTTTATGTTCAAAGTATTTGTTTTATGTCTTGTATATGGCACACTTTGAGCTTAAATTTTATAGTCCACCTGCTTAGAAAAATAAAGTTGTAACATATTATGTTAGCAAAAACACCAGCAGCCTATTTTAAAGGGACACTGAAAAATTTTTTGTGCAGAAAATCACATTTTAACATTTAAACAGAACTTTAGAAAGTTTAAACTAGCACCTACCCTTTTGTAGATGAAAATGTAATCCCCATCATTATCTAAAACAGTCAATTAAATTATATGCATTTGGATTAATTGAAAAGTGATAAAAAGGAAGAGGTTGGTGAAGTTGGTTAGCACTGCTTCTTTTAACAGTTGGTAGCAAGGTTTTCATTGAAACTGTCTGCAATGAGTTTGTATTCTCTGCCTGTTCTTATGTGGGTTTTCTTTAGTTACTTTGGTTTCCACCCACACCATCCATAAAGGCAGGTTACAAAACTTGACCATAGATTGCAAGCTCCACTGGTGCAGGGATTGATGTGAATGATGTATAATCTCTTTAAAGCACTACCGAATAAGTCAGCACTATATAAATAATCATCTAGTATAGGTCAATCTAAAAACAACTGGACTTGCTGAGTAATCAATTTTCATTGATTACTCAGCAAGTCCAGTTGTTTTTAGATTGACCTATACTAGATATACTATGACCTGGATGAATGAAAATCTTCATAGTCATATATAAATAATCATTCAGATAAATAAAATTATACTGTATATCCTTGCTACCATGTTCATTATGGTAGCACAGTTAAAATGTTAGGCTATTGGTGATATGTAGGTCTGTTTTGTGGACAGTTTTAATGAGGTTCCCCTCGTAATTCTTTCTAGTATTTGGAAATTAAGATGCTGGCAGACAGAAGAAAGCATGCAAGGTTGAACTGTCTTAGGAAGTCATTTATACCATGTATAGTTTGCCCATTTACAGCCATTATTATTTCTGCCATTTGTATGGTTTAAAACAGGGGTGCCCAAAAGGTAGATCGGGTTCTACCAGTAGACCTTTAGCTGGTGATCAGTTGATCTCAAGAAACTATCAACAAACAGCATGAATAAATTACCCTCTTATATCAAGCTTTTCAGATATTTATTATGTTAAGGTTGCAAAAGAAATAGTTTTTTTTTTTAAATGTAGCAATATACACTTTCTTATAAATCAATATTTAAGTAATCTTTTGCATGGAACAGAATGCTAACAATGATTTTATGGATGTAGATCATAATGGGGCAACATCACTAAAAGTAGACCCCACATCAGTAAAGTATGGGCACTGGTTTAAAATAACTTTAAAAATTAAATTCAACTTTGCGCAGATGCAACCAGTGGATTCGCAAAACAAAATGGGGATTCTGCCCCAAAAAAATTAAGAATAAAAACAGTATGCGCTTCCTATATTAAATAAACTCCCACCAACAAAGTACTTTTCCTCACAACAGTTCGACTTTTGAAAAAAACAGTTCCGTAAAGATCTTTGAATACAGGCAGATGGAAGACAACGTACGTGATGATTAATTCTCCTGTTTGACACACAGTATCCCCTTCATGCTCCACCTCAAATAAAAAATAGAAAAAAACAGAGGCCAATGTGCGCTTCCATATACTAAAACACCGGATCCCTGCTAGATTTATACTTACAGGATCGCCGTTGTTAAGCTTGCATGTAGTTAGAATGACTTTGAAGTAGATAACGGTCCCGTCTCTCAAACGTTTACAGCGAAGCTTGTCTTTAGTCTTGTCAGATTCCTCGTGTTCCACTCACCCACACGCTCCTGTTATCGCCTCCTCACACTGTAGGCTGCAGCCGAACGTATGGAGACTGGCGCTGCTGGCTTGATCTTATCAGCGTCCTGGAGTTCCACTCGCTCACACGTTCCTATTAGTACCTCCTCACACTGCAGACTGCAGTTGATCGAATGGAGACTGGTGCTGCTGGATTTAAAATACTTAATCCACGGCCCAACGCGTTTCGTGATCCGTAATCACTTCATAAGAGGTGAACAGTTTACGGAACTGTTTTTTTCAAAAGTCGAACTGTTGTGAGGAAAAGTACTTTGTTGGTGGGAGTTTATTTAATATAGGAAGCGCATACTGTTTTTATTTAAAATAACTTTGACTGAAACTATGACATTCAACTTGGTATGCAACTGTGAGTGAGGCTTCAGAAAGAAGCAGCTCTATATGATTCTATAAATTCTCAGACTTTAAAACTACCCGCAACAACACCCATGTAGCCAATACTTTGCCTCAGATATCTTTGTTGCAATAAATGCAACGAACTGGGAAGACAATATATACTATAGATTGCAAAAAAGGGAGGTTGTGGAAGTACTCCAAGGCAAAGTAAAAATATATTTAAACACAAAGTGCTACTAGTCTGGCCAAATTAATTACAAGCATATAAAAAAGAGGGGGGATTGATTAATGCACATTCCCTGGTCTCATAAGTAATCTTGTATCTATGCAAGTGCATGCATTTACAAACAAAGGGGTTTTTTGTTACAAAGTTATGATCATAAAATTGGTAAGCCACCATGCAAAGTCAAGGTGAACCCCATATGCTGGTCCCTAACTTTTTACCTCCGGTCATAGTATTCAAAGGCTGGAACCTACCTGCATGGTAGCATTTTCTGGTAATAGCTTTTAGAAGACAGAGAGATTGCCAAGATATTGGATCCACAGGCTTTCTAACTAACCATATTAGAAGCATGTTTTATTTTGCACAGCCTATCTATTTACCTAGTTTCTATTTTTATACTGAACAATTCCTTTAATCCTAACTGATATATTTATTTAACACATACTGGAGTCAAAACTACCCCATTTGTTTTATTTAATGTTCAAATGATTTTTTGGTAGACTTAAGGTATGGAGATCCAAATTCTACAAAGTTTTCTTATTGGGAAAACCTCAGGCCCCACGCATTTTGAATAACAGGTCCCATTCTTTTAAATGATGACCCACCTTGCTTTTTATACTACACAGTGTATACTATATTTGCTGTCCCCAGTATTCCTAGTACTGATTCAGTCTTGCTTTGCCTGGTGGGCAAATTTAAATGTAATTCATTGCAGCACAGCTATAGTTAAGACTAATATTTAGTATTGTTATTTACTTGATATTTATTATTCAGAAACTGTGGATAACATTTATGTAACTTCAAATCAACCGGATTATTTGCCATCTATAAACAGACTGAATTCTAAAGAGCAGATGCTTAATCTTAAAATGTCATACCAACTATTCTTAAGGCCATTTGTAACATGGCCTTTTTGCTGTATATTTGTGATAATTTGTGTGTACTATATACAGGATTAACAAGAAGTATGTATTATGCTACAATAAGCCAAATGCAAATATATTATCTTGACGTTTTTCAAGGATGATCTGTGAAAGGATAACATGATAGATAAGCACAGTGGGAGTGGCCTTGACTTATAGGAAGGTATTTACTAAAACTCATTTATCAAATAATCAGTTCGAAAAAGTTGGTGCGATAAAAGTGTTAATAAAATCGTACAAAAAATTGGAAGGTATGGCTTCTTTTAATTTGACACCCGAATCATACGATTCAAGCTGTTGCCCGAAAACCCTGACCTTTTTGGATTATCCAGAGCAGATCACAATGTCAAGAAATATCCTCTGGGATGGCTTCTACATGACCTCAATGGGTTTTAGAGGTTTTTTTCATTCTGACTTTTAAAGCAGGTTTGGGGTGAAATAAAAAATGTGAGTTTTCCCTTTTACAAACTAGATGAGGAAAAATGTAGGTTTAATATATAAATAAAAATATGCATTTGGGAAGTAACACTCCAGGCAACTCTGGTCACAAAGCATTACATTTTTTATATAGATTGGCGTATATCTGTCTATATTGTGTAGCTGGCAGCATGTGTTGCACCGTCACATATTAGTCTAGCTCATCAAGTTTTGTATAACTCCACCTTCTGATCACTGACACAGTTTGCTACATATCATGGGTCACTGGCTCTGTAGGAACTACATGAACCCATGCTTATGCATCACCAAGTAGCCAAATGGCCTCCATGGGTTTGGCTGTATGCTATCAATATTATACAAAAATTATCAAGTAACTAGTCGGATATCACAAAAGTTGATATTATAATGCTACTATTGGCCTTTGTTTTAAGCAGGTAATATATCAAAATGGCAGTGTACTTTACACACCCAATATGTAATCTCTTCCTGGTAGACTAGTACAGTTTCAAATATTTTAGTATTCATTGCTTTTACTAACTGTCGTCAAAAGGGAAAAACAAAACTTGCTACATATGTTTGCTTGGCCAAATCAGAGTCAACTTTTTTGAGGAATAAAAGAAAGAGCTTACAGTCATATGAAAACGTTTGGGAACCCCTCTCAGCCTGCATAATAATTTAATCCACTTTCAACAAAAAAGATAACAGTGGTGTGTCTTTCATTTCCCAGGAACATCTGAGTACTAGGGTGGTTTCTTAAAGGAGAAGGAAAGCTATAGAGGCATTTTATTGCCAATAGATTAGCTGCAATAGTGCAAGCAAGAATGCTATATTTATTCTGTAGAATGTTTTACCATACCTGAGTAAAAATCCTTTAAGATAGGAGCTGCAGTACCAACATGGTGTGACATCACTTCCTGCCTGAGTCTCTCCCTGCTCTGAGCTCAGATTACAGCAGAGAAGGGAGGGGGGAGGGAAGAGGAGCAAACTGAGCATGCTCTTGCCCAGGGCAATGAGGTTTAAGCTGAAGTCAGGAAGTCTGATACAGAAGCCCATGTGTACACAATAGAAGGAAAGAAATGCTGTGTTTATTTTGACAGGGGACTCAGAGCAACATTACTTTGGGGGTTTACTGGTATATTTAGATGGACCTTTCTGATAAGGCTTACTTAGTTTTAATTAGGGATGCACCGAATCCACTTTTTTGGATTCGGCCGAACCCCCGAATCCTTCACGAAGGATTCGGCCGAATACCGAACCGAATCCGAACCATAATTTGCATATGCAAATTAGGGGTGGGAAGGGGAAAACATTTTTTACTTCCTTGTTTTCTGACAGAAAGTCACGCAATTTCCCTCCCTGCCCCTAATTTGCATATGCAAATTAGGATTCGGATTCGGTTCGGCCGGGCAGAAGGATTCGGCCGAATCCGAATCCTGCTGAAAAAGGCCGAATCTTGGCCGAATCCCGAACCGAATCCTGGATTCGGTGCATCCCTAGTTTTAATCTTTCCTTCTCCTTTAACAAAGAGTTTTAGTTAAGGAGTATTCAGTTGTATGAAATTAAATCAAATGTGAAAAACTGTCTGTGCAAAAATGTGAGTTCCTTTGTAATTTTGCTAATTTGAATGCATGTAAATGCTCAATACTGATTACTGGCAACACCAAATTGGTTGCATTAGCTTGTTAAGCTTTTAACTTCATAGGCAGGTGTGTCCAATCATGAGAAAAGGTATTTAAGGTGACCAGGCCCGGATTTGTGGGGAGGCCACCCAGCCGTATCCTAAGGAGCACTAGGGGCTCCTTAAGATTCCCCAGTGCTCCGGTGCTCACGCACGCGTTGGAAGAATGTTACACACTAATTGTTTGTCGCTAGGACCATGTGCGCGGTTGGGGGGGGGAGTTCGGAAAATGAAGCGATCCAAGTGCCATTCTGCTGGCGATTTAGATTCTAGCGGGCAGGAGGCAGTCCGGTTAAATTAGTCGCCCCGAAGAAGAGGCAATTTATCAACTAAATCTCCCCGAATCTGAGCGTGTGTCTCTGCTTAAAGCTATCTCAGAGGTTTAAATGGTTAGTTTCAACTGTAAGGAATGTAATCATGACATGGAAGGCCACTGGCACATTTGCTGTAAAACCCAGATCTGGCAGGACAGAAATATGCGGAGGATTGTGTGAATGGTTACAGACAACCCAAAGATCACCTCCAAACTGCAAGGACATCTTACAGCAGATGGGCTATCTGTACATAGTTCTACAATTCAGCACAATTTGCACAAAGAAGCCCTTTTTTTGCACTCATGCCACAAACAGTCGCTTGTATGCAAAAGCTCATTTAGACAAGCCACAGTCATTTTGGGACAAAGTGCTTTGGACTGATGAGACAAGAATTTAGTTATTTGGTCATAACAAAAAGCACTGCATTTGAAGAAAAACACCTGCTACCTACTGTCAAACTGTCAAATTTGGTGGAGGTTCCATCATGCTGTGGGGCCGTGTGGCTAGTTCAGGGAGTGGGGCCATCCCAATATCAACAAATTCTTCAGGAAAATGTTCAAGCATCAGTCACAAATGAAGTTACACAGGGGTTGGATATTCCAACAAGACAATGACCCTAAACACACTTTGAAATCTACAAAGACATTTATGCAGAGGGGGAAGTACAATATTCTGGAATGGCAATCACAGTCCCCTGACTTGAATATCATCGAAAATCTATGGGATGATTTGAAGAAGGCTGTCCATGCTCGGCAGCCAACAAATTTAACTGAACTGGAGAGATTTTGTATGGACAATTGGACAAAAATACCACCATCCACAATCCAGACACTCATCAAAGGCTATAGGAGGCGTCTAGAGGCTGTTACATTTGCAAAAGAAGGCTCAACTAAGTTTTGATGTAATATCTCTGTTAGGGTGCCTGAATGTATGCACCTGTTAATTTTGTTATGATGCATATTGTATATTTTCTGTTAATCCAATAAACTTTGTCACTGCTGAAATACTACTCTTTCCATAAGGCATGTTATATATTAAAATGAAGTTGCTACTTTGAAAGCTCAGCCAATGATAAACAAAACTCCAAAGAATTAAGGGGGGTTCCCAAAATGTTTCATATGACTGTATATGATGGATGAACTAAAACATTCTCACTCATATAAATTTGGTGCAATATGATTTAGCGTACATGATTTATCAAGAAAACATACTGGACAGATCTCTGTGGGCTCACTATGATAGAAATGCTCTGACAATTTGCATTCCATCACATAGCCCAATGTTTCTTAACCTTGGATCCAAAAATTTAGCAAAACTACAACTTTTAGCAACCATTGAACCTCAGATGTTGGAATTTGTATTCTAGCATCATCTTCACACAACTAAAATATGACTTAGGGGCTAATTCATTAAAGGGCAAATTTTAGCCAGCGAATGCTCTGCCACACTGCACGCCACTTTCCAGGCGAAATGCAAAGTTGTAACTCGGCAGCCAAACTATAGAAGTTTCACTAGCATTTAATTCATCCATGTGAGCATTTCTTATTGATCTTTCGCTAGTGTTCAATTCTGCCAATGAAACTTAGTTAGTACTCTTGTGCTTAGGTCAATTTGAATAGGGTGGGTACATATAGGTTGTATAGACCTCTTTATTATATTATTGTTATTATTATGTTGTTTAAGATGCTACAGTTGCTACTTATTATTACACATGTCCAAGGAAGCAAAATTATGAATAAAGAGGTCCTCTAATGCCCTAGACATGAGCCCACCCTAAATCAAATGTGGCATGCCCCTCAAATTGGTTAACACAATTAACACAAAAATCTTTTATAGTTAGGACTTTTGAAGGCAATCCCACTTTAAAAAATGAAAAAACACCAGCATTTTTTACAACTTTTTTGAGTTTCCGGCATACAGGATTTGATGTCACTGACATAAGGTTAAGGAGGATGAAGCTTCACCTTATCAGTTCGCCTGGTCTAAGGTGTTGAAGGAAACTCTGTGAAAGAGGTAACGTTCTGTAAAATTTGCACTTTAGTGAATTTGCAGAGTAACAATTGTTCGCCTGAGCGAAAATTCGCTTGGCTATAGGGTGTGAAACGGTGACGGTCTCTTTCACTAGCAAATTGTTGTCTATGCCTGTTAGTAAATTGGCAATGTCCGATGTGGATGAGATTTCTGGTGAGTTTTCACTAGCGACGGCCACTTCACCCTTTAGTAAATCTGCCCAGTAGTGTTTTCATTATGTGTTACAATATCCTTTACTGTCTTGCTTCAGAAGATCAAGATAGTCAAGTATAGTGGCATTTTTTTGTGTATCTATGATGTTATGCTATGTTATGATGGAAATGATGAACAGCTCCTAAAATCATTTACATATGACATTTTAAGGCTCTGCCAGCCTTGGTGAAGTATGGCAAAAATGACAACTTTTATTGCTCAATGTGGTATTTAAATGTAGAGGATCAGGTGCAGTGCTTTTGTCCACATTTTGGAAAGAAACACTAAATGTGATCAAACCTCAGCAGTTCTAACGCCACATCTCTCCATGCATCAGTGTGCAAGCTGTGACAATGTCTTGTCTCTATGTACCCCTGCTGGCATCATTTACCATACTGTTGTACTATACTGAAACAGAATAATGTTTGTACAGGCACTATGAGCAGATACGCACAACTGTTTGCAATGCACATATTGCCTATAACAATATATTTTTTCTGTGTACAATGTTCCCCACTTTGCATTCCATACAGGCATTAAAATAAAAAGTTCTGTAGACTTTGGTTGTGGATTGATTGTTTAAAATATTTGCCCATTTACATATTTATGGCTCATGTTCCTAAAATCCCTTGAAGACTGCCTCTTAATTTATTTGCATTGTGCCGTGTAAACTGCAATGCTATATATACATTTTATATTTATGGGTGGAAGAAAGTTGCTAAGGGGTGCTTTGAAACCACCTTTTTAGCTCTAAATAGCTATTGTGTACATATGGTAAGGTACTGCTGCTTAACAATTAGTAACTGCTTTGATGAAACTAAATTACATTTTTAAGTTCCCATCAGGAAGTCGCTTCACATATCTGTATTAATGTATTCAAGGCTCGAGAAGGAAAGTTAATTTTCCAGCTTAAATATTTAATTCAAGCTTAAAATTTAGTCTGTAATTAGAGCTCCCAAATGGCAGGAACATGGAGTATTTGTCCATTTTAATTAGATTGTTGTTTACCTATTAATTATATATCATATCTTGTCATATAGTTTTGATGGTAACAGATGGTGCTAGGAGTTAGTAAGGGTTTGAACAAAATAAGATTCCACATGATTTATTAAGTTGCACTTTATTAGTGAGTGGTCTGCCTTAGTTAATTCTCTAGGAAAAGAACTTCGCTAAATTTTACTAATTTTTGCATGATTATTCCTTTGTGGAATGAAGCTTCAGGCATCATTTTTCAGAGAAAAGGAAAATATTACAGACTCATTTCTCTCTGGAAAAAGTAACACTTTTCTCCTGTCATATAAAATAATTTGATTTTCTCAAGATATATAATTCTTAGAGAAAAAAAGCAAAGTGTTTATTACAGTATATTTTATTTTGTTAATTTATCCTTTGTATTTATGTACCTACTCTATGTTATCTTCATAAATCTTTATAATCTGCTTTTATGCACTACAATCCTGTATAGCACAAAGTGTATTTTTCCCCTTTGTTAAAGCTATGGTGTTCTTGAGGTGTATGCGGACTTCTACCGTTTTGGCCAGTACTGCATAGTAAACAAAAATGCAAAGAGATTGTGGTAATTTCAGCCAGGATTGTCCAGGTCTTTATTAAATTTTTTGTTAATCACACACCCTGCCCCATAGGTCTGTAATGTTGTAAACAGATATTTTATAAAGATCTTTGTTTACTTGACACTTGGGGGCAGATTTACTAAGCTCGAGTGAATAGTTTGAATAAAAAAAATATTCGAATTTCGAAGTATTTTTTGGGGTACTTCGACCATCGAATTGGTCAAATTCGATCGAATCGTATGATTCGAAGTAAAAATCGTTTCACCATTTGATAATCGAAGTACTGTCTCTTTCAAAAAAACTTCGACTTCGCCAGATTAAAGCTTCCGAAGTCCAATGCTAGCCTATGGGGACCTTCCACAGCACTTTTTTACGGTTTTTTTGATCGAATAAAAATGCTTCGATCGATCACTTAAAATCGTTCGATTTTTATTCGATTGAACCTTTTGCGCTAAAATCCTTCGAATTCGATATTAGAATTTCGAAGGATTTTACTTCGAGGGTCGAATTCGAGGTTTTTTTAACCCTCGAAATTCTACCCTTGATAAATCTGCCCCTACCTGTGCAATGCACTAAATATTGGAGCCACTTTTGGTCAGTCTTTTAGACATGCAGACAAAGGAGACTAACATGCAGTTTATATTGTGTAGATTTTTTTTTTATTGTACAGAACACTATTTGGGTTGTATGAGGTGCAAATATTTTACAGTTCTAGCAAATCCGCAGGTAGAACTTACTGCTCACCTACAGTATTTAAAAGCAAACACTATGTTGGTTGCTATGGGTTACTGCATCTGAGCAAACATAGTAGCTTTTATTATATTTAAGAATATATACAGTGGTGTGCAAAACTATTTGCCCCCTTCCTGATTTCTTATTTTTTTTGCATGTTTGTCACACTTAAATGTTTCTGCTCATCAAAAACCGTTAACTATTAGTCAAAGATAACATAATTGAACACAAAATGCAGTTAAATGAAGGTTTACGTTATTAAGGGAGAAAAAAAACTCCAAATCTACATGGGCCTGTGTGAAAAAGTGATTGCCCCCTTGTCAAAAAATAACTTAACTGTGGTTTATCAAACCTGAGTTCAATTTCAAAGGTTATAAAGCCATTTCTAAAGCTTTGGGACTCCAGCGAACCACAGTGAGAGCCATTATCCACAAATGGCACATGGAACAGTGGTGAACCTTCCCAGGAGTGGCCGGCTGACCAAAATTACCCCAAGAGCGCAGAGACAACTCATCCGAGAGGCCACAAAAGACCCCAGGACAACATCTAAAGAACTGCAGGCCTCACTTGCCTCAATTAAGGTCAGTGTTCACGACTCCACCATAAGAAAGAGACTGGGCAAAAACGGCCTGCATGGCAGATTTCCAAGGCGCAAACCACTTTTAAGCAAAAAGAACATTAAGGCTCGTCTCAATTTTGCTAAAAAACATCTCAATGATTGCCAAGACTTTTGGGAAAATACCTTGTGGACCGACAAGGCAAAAGTTGAACTTTTTGGAAGGTGCGCGTCCCGTTACATCTGGCGTAAAAGTAACACAGCATTTGAGAAACAGAACATCACTTTCATTTTAAAGTGCTGGCCTTTACCTTCTACCAGCAGTAGATCTTGGAGTCCATGTAAATAATAAACTTGGCTGTAGCAAGCAATGCCAGTCAGGGCATCAAGGGCAAATATGGTCTTAAGCTGTATTAAAATGGTCATAGAGGGTGTTATTCTTCCAAAGTACAGAGCACTGGTAAGGCCCCATCTAGAATATGCCGTATAGTTTTAGTCTGCAGGACTCAAACAGTACTATTAAATTAGAGAGGTTTTATAGAAGGGCAACTAAATTGGTAAAAGGTATGGAAAATCTTAGCTATGAGGAAAGACTGGCCAAGTGGTGGCGTTTTCTCGCTGGAGAAGTGGGACCTAAGGGGTGATATGATAACTATGTATAAATATATAAGGGGATCATATAATAATCTAATACTTTATTTACCAGTAGGTCTTTCCAGCTGACAGAAGGTCACCCATTCTGATTAGAAGATAGGAGGTTCCGTCTAAATATTCGGAATGGGTTTTTTTTCAGTGAGAGCTGTGAAGATGTGGCATTCACTCCCTGAATTGGTCATGCTGGCTGATACATTAGTTTTAAGAAGTTGTTGGATGGCTTTTTAGCAAGGAAGGGAATACACAGTTATGAAAAATAGCTCTTAGTACAAGTTGATCCAGGGACTGGTAAATATATAAATAATAAAAACATGTATATTAAAAAAATACTTAATGTTTATTCTACATAAGCACAACTGAAAGAGTTTATCTGAAAATTGGGAAGTGGGTAATATTTCTATTTAAAGTGGACCTGTCACCTACACATAAAGAGCTGTATAGCAAAAGTCATTTGCAAATTAAACATGGAACCCAAATATTTTTTTTCATTAAAGCATCCATACCTTTATAAAGGTGTTTAAATATCTGAACTGTCAATCAAATATTAGTTTCCTGCCTCTATGCCTGAGGCATAGAGGTGGGGCAGTTAATTACTTTCACTTTCCATAGATGTTACTGCTCTCCCCACATCTCCCACTTCCCTCCTCACACACTCTATAATTGGCCACTTTCATGACATGTTTTATGAGTAAAACATTGTAATTATATGCTTAGAAGTCCTTCAGTGAACTTGCTCTGTTTAGACCAGAGTTGCCCAAAAGTAGATCGGGATCTACCAGTAGACCTTTAGCTGCTGATCAGTAGATCTCAAGAAACTGTTAACAAACCACATGATAAAATTACCCTAAGCTTTTCATTCAGATATTTATTATGTTAAGGTTACAGAAGAAATAGTTGTTTTTTACATGTAGCAGTATACACTTTCTTATAAATCAATATTTAAGTAATATTTTACATGGAACAGAATGCTAACAATGATTTTTATGGATGTAGATCATAATTGGACAACATCACTAAAAGTAGACCCCACATTGGTAAAGTATGGGCACTCCTGGTTTAGACTGATAGATAAGGGCCAGCTCTATAGATTTCAAATCACACTGGATCCAGCCCAAAAGGGTTTTCATAACAGAGCTTCTTTCAGATCAAAACTACATTCCCAATAATATGAAAAGAGGCAGAAGGAGGGGGAAACATATTCTCATCTCTTGTTATATAGAGGCTGGTATAATTGTATGTGATTTACTAACCAGTGTAAAATGTTGCTCCCAAATTGCCTGGCACATATTTTGTGGATTTCATTAGACGCACACTGGCATTAAATCAATCTTCCCTGTTAACCTATTTTTCTGAAATAAGTAGATGTATCAGTTACTCAGGGAAAAAAAAGTCCAGTTTTCCAGCCAAGGCAGCCAAATTTTAATTCAGTGGAAAAGGCAGTTTTGCCCAATATGTAACAAATAAAAGTTGGGAAGAAAACTGCATAACACTATGAAATAAATAGAAAGGAATGGAACAAATATATTTACATTAAGAGAAGATCATATAATGGATAAAATTAAGCTGTAATGACTCAAAATACATTTCTGGTTATCTTCTCTTTGTCCCCATGTTTTTTTTTTTTTAATGTATACAACATAATTTCTAGTTAACTTTAGTATTTTGCTAATTGTGTCAAAAATTGCAGCTAATAACATATATAATTAAACAGAGCTGCTGTGGTTTTGCACTGGTAATATCTCAAATTCTAAAAATATAGAACAGACGAAGACACATTTGGGTCAGTGAAATGTTCTTCTCATTCTTTATTGCTTTATTCCTGGAATCTGATTGACATTTAGGTTTTCAAGTTGTTTAATCTGTTTAATCAGTAATGACACTATGGAACTATATTTTCTAATAGCAATATGTTAGCATAATTACTAGTAAAGTGCATTTGATTTTTAATCTAAAGCTTTCAGGGAAGCTTGGCAGTAAAACCATTTAGTGCATGCAGAAAACTGATTTTTTTAAAGTAAACTTTCAGGTATAGAAGGTGAGTTTTGCTTCAGATAACATTAGGTCTCAAAGTTTTTGAGGCTAGTATTAAATTGGTGACAGCTTCGGTTCTACTTGGCTCCTTTATACATGGAAACGAGAAGTAGCTAAAGAATATCTGCCACTGGTTTAATTAAAACATGTTTCTTACAAGACCTTTTTATAGTTAATACAGCTATGGGACCTGTTATCCAGAATGGGACCTGGGGTATTTCTGTTATTTGTATCTTTATACCTTAAAACATTTTAAACATGTATTAAAGGAAAACTTTACCCCCAAAATGAATATTTAAGCAACAGATAGTGTATATCATATGAAGTGGCATATTAAAAAATCTTACCAAAGTGGTATATATATTTAAGTGAATCTTGCCCTTTTACATCTCTAGCCTTGAGCCAGCATTTTGTGATGGTCTGTTAAGGGTTGAAGTGAAAATTGAAATGAATTTTCGAATTCAAATCTTCGAATTTCAAAGTAATTTTTGGGTACTTCGACCATCAAATAGGCCAAATTTGACTTCGACTTGAATTGAAAATACTTTGAATATTCGACCATTCAAAAATCAAAGTACTGTCTCTT